>JAJOZX010011255.1:0-120000 GCA_023014485.1 Bathynomus jamesi
AAAAAGGTGTTCCCAAAAAGTATTTATGTAAGAATTTATTTCTGGGAACGCTTTACTTGGATTACCCTGTATATTTACTATGCTTTAAAATCCTTGGTAAGGTACGTAAATAGCGAGGTACTACACCCCATTTTCACACATAAAACATAACTCTATGGCAACAATACTGTCTATAATTTAAATATAACTCAGATAACAACCAACTAAATTAAAACGAACGAACCATCTTCGTTTTGTGAACTGACTTGTGCACGCCATTTTCCGTTTGATTTAAAGCCAAATCTTGTCCTCCCGAGCAATATTTGAATTTTTAAGTACTCGATAATTTTTACTATTTTACATCTTTTTAATATTTAATTTTAAGTTTTATTAAAGTCTGATTTGACTTTTACAAGATTTAATATTTAATATTTAATTTATAAAATAATTTTTGTATACTTTTTCTCCTTACGTCGCGATTTTGAGTTTTAGAGAATACAGAAACTGTAATTGCTCAGGTGTAATTTTACTTTAAGGCTGTAATTATATCTCTAATAATTACAGTTCCAGATACCGAGCATTCGTTGGATCGATGTTGGTATTTGTTAGTATTGTTGGTATTGTTGGTATTTGATGGTATTTGGCTCAACGGATGCCTATTATTATACAGTATATATATGTGTATATACACAAAAGGGATCAAGTAAAGGTAAGCACCCCCAACCTTTTTTAGTTAGCTTTATAAGGCTAACTAACGAAAATATCACTACTTAACCTAACCAATCGTTAGGTCAACTGGACGCCCTTGACGATTGGTTAGGTTAGGTCGTGATATTTTCATTAGTTAGCCTTATAAAGCTAACTAAAAAAGGTTGGGGGTGCTTATCTTTACTTGATCCCACAAAAGTGGCTACTGAAGGTTTATAAACAGATGTTGAAGATCTAATCTAAGCGTATACAATGGAATTGGCACAGCTGATGATATAAGCAGCCGTTGAAGACTATCAAATCTAATATTAAACACCTGAGGATTAGATTAGCAAGTGGCGGACGTAAATTCAGCAACCACCTTGCGGTAGAACTGCAGGTAACTACAGGAATCAAAATGACTTATCCACAATTAGGCACATACTACAGCAGAAAGGGTTAAAAAGGTGGGTGGGTTTCAGTAAATGTTAATTTCGTCTTTTCGTTACCTTTACGCTTAAACTCGTTTTTACTGCAACACACCTTTTTAACTCTTCCTGACGCAGTTTGTGTCTGATGGTGGATGAGTCACTTTGATCTTTGTTATTACCCGCGGTTCTACGGCAAGATAACTGCTGGATTTACGCCTGCCACTTGTTGATTTAATCCTCAGATGTTAAGTATGAGACTGTGATAACAAGCTCTTACGCGTATTTCCATTGTGTTTTGATTGTCTTGAACACCATTTTCAAAAACCTTCATATATAATATATATACAGTATATATATACACACACAGTATATATATACATATATGGGAATGAACTCAGAATATATATATATATATATAAAATTTAGGGTGGTCCAAAAAGATGAAAATGAAAATATATATTCCTCATGACATTTGCCCATATTTTACAACCACAACTGATGTTAGAAATAAAAATTTGGATCAATTCGTGCATATTTAGAAGTGGCGCAACTCGAACTCTTAGTATCATTATACAGTTTGGGGTGGCAAATTTTTTCAAACTTGCGCCACCATTAAATATAAGTGGATTTAGCTGAACATCCGGTCTGAGGTGTTTTTTCATACAAAAAATAAGAAAATGTATCAGGAGCCCTTATGTGTGCAATTTAATATTTTACCATATAGTGTGTGGCTCACCCAAATAATAAATAAATAAATAAATAAATAAATTAAATATATACATATATATACATGAATAGAAACGACATAAGTATTAAGGAACGTTTCTGCACACGAGGAGGAGAGATAACGAAATAATGAAAAATGAGGCGAACCGCCTCATTTTCATTATTTCGTTATCTCTCCTCCTCGTGTGCAGAAACGTTCCTTAATACTTATGTCGTTTCTATTCATTTATATACTGCGCGGTCATTGCAGTTATTTGCATATACATATACATATATATGCATATATATATATATATATATACGATACAACTCAGAATGGTCACCCGAGAAACTTTTATGTTACACAGACTTCGCATGGAACAAGGAACTCTTCCGGGAAAATTTTAGTATTTGTCATTTACCATTATTTATTCAGACTATAGTGGTTTTAATTTTCCCAGAAGAGTTCCTTGTTCTATGCATGGTCTGTGTTAACATTATATATACGAGTATTAGGGATGTATTGAATACTAAAATTCACCAAATACCAAATATTTGGTGCAAAACTATTCGGCCGAATACCGAATTCCGAATATTAGTTTTATTTGGTTTATTAGGCGTCACTATAAAAAACTGAAGCCTTTATCAGTTTGACAGCACATAGAATTAATAGCGAATGTGAGCAAAAGCAGCATGTTTTAGCCACCAAAAATCTGCCAGATTCCCATACTCATGAAAACTTTGCAACTGCATTGACTTCTATATTGCAAGAATGGTCAATAAAGAGCGATCGTGTGAATGCAGTTGTGCACGACAATGGCTGTAATATTACTAAAGCTGTTAGCGTTCTCAAAATTACTCCTATTGCTTGTGCGAATCATACTTTAGCACTCTCAGCTGATGAAGCCCTTCTTAGCCAGAAGTCTGTTTCAGAGATATGTGCGATTCCGCGCCCAATCTGTTGCATTTTAATTATTCATCTCCAGCCTTTGACAAACTTAAGGAATTCCAGAAGCAACATAATTTACCCGTAAACAAATTTATAAGAGACGTTATCACCCATTGGAACTCTACATTCTATATGCTACAACGACTTCTTCAACGAAAAACTGTGGTTGTTGCATACGCCTCGGACTATGACATACTGTACCTTCAATACATCATCAGTGGACTATAATTCAGTGTGTTGTAAAGCTTCTTAGTCGATGTGAAAAATTAACGAATGACTTTTCCTCTGATTCTTCTTGTCTTCACATGGTGTCTCCCGATGTAACAGGTCCCGTGGTATTTTTGCCTAACATCACTGATGATGCAGGTGTTCAGGCTATGAAAAACGATTTAATAAAAAATTTACAGAATCGTTTCAGGTGGTGGAAGGCAGATATTACTCTCATGATTTCTCAAGTTTTAGATTCTCGTTTCAAATTTGCTTGCATAACAGTGACTGAGTTTGTAAAAAATGAGATAATTATTATGTCTGCATCACCTAACGCTAGTCCTGCACGTAGTATGACCTATGGCGATGAAGCAACTGATTTTGTTTCACGAGAAGATCAAGAATCTTTGAAAAAGAAGCCGAAGGTTAATTTATGGAGTTATTTCGATGAAGTTGTGCCTCCACCTATCAAAAATAGTCAGAAAAGTTATCAAAAAGAATTAGACATCTACAAGCGGTAGGTCGCTATCGCTCGCGACCGTTGTACAACTTGGCCTTCCGGGAAGTGGCGGCTAAGCGACAAAAGTTAAAAAAAACGCCATTACCCCCACCCCACTCCCACAATTACCCCTCCCCCATTACCCCACCCACTCCCCCCACTCCCCCAATTACCCCACCCCCTCGCGACCGTTGTACAACTTTGCCCCCATTAACCCACTAGCCCCACACAAAAGTAAAAAACGCCAATACCCCCCATCCCCACTCCCCCACCCCTCGTCACCGTACTCAGTGATGCTCACCACTACACCACCGAAGCGCATATTAGGATGAGCCACATATATGATATATAGTAAAAAAAATAAAATGAACAAATAAGAGCTCCCGATACATTTTCTCATTCCTTATATGAAAAAAGACCTCAGACTGGATGTTCAGCTAAATCCATTAATATGTAAGGGTGACGCAAGTTTGAAGAAATTTGCCATACCAAACTGTATAATGATACTAAGGCTTCGAGTTGCGCCACCTCTAAATATGCACGAATCGATCCAGTTTCTTATTTTCAACATCGTTAGTGGTTATGAAATATGAACAAATGTCATGAGAAATATATTTTTAATTTTCATTTTTTTTTGGACCACCCTAAATTATATATATTACAGTATGCTTTACAATATACTGAAATATTGCTTTGGAGTCCTATTTCATATACGTGGAGGTCCAAAAACATTACTAAAATTAAACCAAAAAAATTGGTCCCATTTTTTTCCTAGAGTAAAATATTGGCTTTTACCAACTATACTTTTCACAGGAAATATTGATGAATGTATTTAAAAAAACACGTGATTGTGAACTTTAACATACAGTGAACAACATAAAACCCGACAGAGTTCGAATACCGTTTCCTAAAATTTTACCGAGCAAAATTACATTCTATTTATGGCGACGTTCTTTCAAGGATAAAAACATATTTTGGATCTTATTTCAACAAACAATTATTTCTAATTGATAAAATTAATTCACTGAATCCATATCGTTAATTGTATGATAAAGTGCTAGGGGTGGTCTTTGACACACACACACACACACACCACACACACACACACACACACACACACATATATATAGGAGGTCAAAATTAAGGTAAAAATAATCAGGGACGAAAAATAAGTTTTTAAAACTTATTTTTACAAAAAATAAAAATCCAAGTAGAAAATTAATTAGAGTAAACTCTAATTACTGCTTTCAAGTGAAAAAACTTCATAATTATTCCTCATTTTTTGATTTAGGAAGGAGCCAAGGGCGAGCGCCCGCAAAAATATCCCCTCCATAGAAGGAGAGAGCTGAAAACAAAGTCTCCGAGGTTCAATGATGCTTTTTTTTTTTTTTTAGATAAATTTTGAAAAGATTGTGTACATTGTAAGATGCATGTGTGTGTTGTGAGAAATACAGGGAGAAGTGCGTGTTTGAGAGTACACTGGACTGCTCACAGGGTAGATGAGACAAAGGAATACATCAGCTAAGGAGGACAGTGACAGGAGAAACGGGAGTTCCAGCATTCCCCTGTCTCCTGCCTAATGTCCTCCTCCGAGGTGCTTCCCTGGTTGATTGGTGTCCACAATCTCCTCCTATATACAATCTCCTTCCTATGGTGGAAGTCATCAACAATGAACAAAAATGAACAATTATTAAAGAGTACCAAACCATTACTTTCAAGGAACAAAGAAAATATCAATAATAAATCTTTTTAATTGGTACCAGAATGAACTTTGACGTTTTATATTAATTTGTCCACAATTCCAATCCCGTGTCTCGAAATTCTTCAATATTCTTGGGATGCTGTCATCAAAGTCTCATTTTTATACCATCCAATAAATACTCAATAATATTTGGATCGAAGTTTCGTGCAGGCCAGAATAGGCCTTGGCGATTTGTGACCTGCGTGAGGAAGGGCGTTGTAAAAGAGGACATCCATGTTCCATATTTTCCAAGGAAATAATATTTAGGAGATCGTGCCGGGGTTACCTTAGCCCACGTCAGTCAAAGAGGGGTGGTCGGCCCGCCAGTTCGTCGTGAGGTAAGATACAGAAAAGACAATCGCCCAGCTCTAGGCAGTACTAGAGTCCGCACTGCCGTGCGGTGCCCAAACCGATCGAGCGACGAATCTCTCAGGGGAGGAGGGGGATATCACCCTGAAATACAAAATCAGCAACGCTACAATCCTTTGACATGAAGGATAGGGCCATGTAATGAACTACATAAATTAATATATTTTAAGAAATATTCGATTTTACCAACTTTGACGTATCAATAATCTTGTGGAGAAAAACTTCTTAATCAAACGAACCAAATGCAAACCATGTGTTAACTAATTGATATGGTTCATCCAACCGTATTATGGTTGCATTAACCATTTTAGTTTGTTACCAGAACAATGAACATGGTTTGTGTAATCATTACATGGTTGGACTAACCATTTGGATTGGTTGACAAATATTTAACCATGTTTTATGGTGTGTTTAACTATTTTGGTCCATTCATGGTTGAGTATGGTATTATAGATGTAAAGAACTTATTTAAAAAATGGTTGAAATATTTGGGATAACGTCATATTCTCGGTGACATTTAATTGACAAGTTATTATAGGTTAAATTAGCTGGGTTAGGTTAAGTTAGGTTAATTTTTTTTAGGGTATCGATATGGGTATAGGTACTAAATATTTACCCTCTTTCTTAGTATAGACAATTTTTATACAGATTTTACGTCTAAAATACTATATATATATATATATATATATATATATAACTAGTTTCATTATTAAGTTAATTTGCATCCTATTGTCTTAGACATTAGAAGTCATAAGTGACATATTTGTGCCCATTATATGTCATTAATATACATATAAATATGTCATATAAACAGTATGTCAGTGATCATCAAAATGTATGTCATTAAATGTTAAATTGAAAATTTATAGTTTTTTAACAAAGATTACTTTTGCTGTGTGTGTGTGTGTGTGTGTGAATCAAATCATTTTCTTATTTCATTATATTAATCAAAGACTATTTTGTTTAGAGAAATATTTTTAAATTTTTTAATTTGAGTTTTTAAATTTTAATTAAAAAAAATCCTTTTTTTTTTATCTTTCATTTATTTATTTATTTATTTTTTAATTAATTAATTTCTTTTTTAACATTTCAACAATTACAAACAATAAATTTAATATGTCACTCCAAATGAGAGGTTTCATTATTCAAAACCAACAAAGAATTAATAAAAAAAAAAAAAAAAAAATGATCAATATCTCGTTGTCATGGCAACATCATATAAATAATTTTAAATATTTTCGCTCCATATTTCAGTTGTTTTTTTTTATATTTTAATTTTTAACATTTAAAAGATACAGAAAGAAATACAAAATTACCAAAACGCAAAAAAAAAGGTGAATTTCTTTTTTTTTCAAATGTGAGGGAAGCTCCTTAAATATTTCTTTTGAAAGCCGAACAAAAATAAAAATGGGTATACCGTAATTAAATCCTTGCAGTCAGGGTAAGCGGTGCATGCGCCGCCTACCCATTTAAAGTCTCAAATTACAAAAAGTCAGTATATTACTACAGTAATCGAAAACTAATATAAAGTTATGATATATATATATATATAATATATATATATATAATATATATATATGATGAATAAAACCACGAAGGAAAGGAAACACAGAATGGTGCTCAAGCGCTTTCGTCTAATGACATCCTCAGGAACAGTTTATTAATCATAAATATTTTTCGTGTTACTTTCGTGAAATAATTTTCATATATATATATATATATATATATATATGATGCAAACTCGCAAGGAAAAAGAAAAATTATTCCAAGGGGGCCTTTCGTGTATTCAGAAGTACACTTCGTCAGAGAATCACTTCATTCCCTGACGAGGTGTATTTCTGAATACACGAAAAGCCTTGGAATCATTTTTCTTTTTCCTTGTGGGTTTGCATAATTCATTCATTCATTTCACGTGTTTAATTGCGAAATTCATCCCATATATATATATATATATAAATTTTTCTTGCCTGGAACTTTTAATTTGTTACAGTTGCTTTTGTAAATAAAAGTTACGTTAGGTGAGGTTAGGTTAGATTAATTAGATTGAGTCTGGTTAAGTTATGTTAAAAAAGTTTGATTAGGTTAGGATAGCCTTTTTTCCTGCCGCTATGCTACAAATATGCTTGAATTTAGATTAATTCTGATATTTTCCGAAATAATTTACAGATTTTTGTAAGATATTAATTTCGTTTAATTACACGCGACCTTCTACAGTTAGTTATAGGCACACTGTGAAACCATCTACCCCTCAAAAAAGTTTGAGTACCACTGTGCTTCGTAGCGTTGAAAGCAATTTGCATAATAACGGACACGCAATTATTTTCCATCTTTGGAAAATGCATTGAACGTCTGCTCACCACTGCTCGAATTATATATATATATATATATATATATATATATATATATATATACACACACACATTTCAACTGCAAACAACACACAGTATAATTAATGTAAAGAACGACGCTTGTATAGAAGAACATTCCGCGCAAGATGAGGAGGGAGAACGAACAAATGAAAAAATGAGGTAACCACCTGCGCGTATGTAGGAGAATTACGACTTCTGATCGAGTGAGACCCATGGTGTAGTGGTTATCATATCTGACCGGCAATCGGAAGATCCCGGGTTCGATTCCCGGGTGGTTACCTCATTTTTTCATTCCCTCCTCATCTTGCGCGGAATGTTCTTCTATATAAGCGTCGTTCTTTACGTTGATATATAATATATATATATATATAAGAGCAGTAAAAATGTCTAAATTTATTTTATACAATTTTGTGATCTGTTTCTTTTTTTTGAGATACACAAAGGCCGCCATTTTTTAAATCATCGACGCCATCTTTAAACGTTAAAAACGTCTGGCGCTGTAAAATGCAGATTTGCTTCATAATAGTTAAGCCGTCATAACTCACATTTCTTATAACGTAAATTTTATTAAGCAAGGAATGGGATACGGGTCAGTTCATTACTCCATCGCGTTGTTATAGAACTGAACTGTCAAATAAAGTATTTTTACGGACATTTTCACAGGTCCGTTAATAGTACAAACCACTTGGTTTAATCAAATGGATGACTGTTGAATGTTTATGCCTAATGAAATGATGTTATTTGAATATTGCTAATTACGAGTAGTTCAATTGAGGGAATAAGACCACGGTAAGAACTAGATTTAGTGAAAGCACCAACCTCTACTGACGTAGTCTCGTTTACATCGGAGGCGAGTAAAGAGGCTCTTTGACTGACAGTCATTTTATTTTATCATAATGTCCTTCACATGAAGTTGGTTCTTCGAAACAATCTTAAACCTTTTATGAAGAGAATAATATTGCCTTTGAATTCTCGTTTCACCCTGTTGATTGCATACAAGCCCGACAGTAAAACCTTCCCGGAGACATTTTCCGTTGTCTTTGTGTGTGTGTGGGGACCAAATGTTTTCGTCGAGAAATTTTGCATTCGATAAAAATTTCTTGGCGTTTCGAGAAGGGCTACTCCGTGGTCAGTGTCGTAACACCTCTTCCCGTCGATCAGCGAAGTTAAGCGACATTGAGTTTGGATAGTTAGATGGGAGACCGTCCTTCGCGTCTAGATTATGCAGCGACCAGTGGTTCGGAACTCACGTAACGCCGTAGGTCCCTTCCGTCATAAGATCTCATTAGATGTTGCGAAGGAGGTTAAACAACCCCATCAAATCATTAGGTTTCGAGTTCTTCAGTCAAAAGGTTCGTCTTTCGAGAGGTCCCATGAAAAAGAAAAACATTTGCACAACTAAATGCAAAAAACTTCACTTTTCTACGTGAAGGTCAAAATATGATGATAAAAACCCACTCTAATAGACAGAGTTTATTTCCAAAACAGTTTCGATGCCCACTGGTATCCTCTTCGGGTGGATACAGAAAACCGAATTATCGTTTTTCTGTATCCACCCGATGATGATGCCAGTGGGCATCGAAACTGTTGTGGAAATAAACTCTGTCTATTAGAGTGGGTTTTTATCATCATCTTTGCACAACTGCTGCTACTGCTACTAAAAATAATAACTTGAAACAAACTACTTTTGGCAACTCAAAATGATTAGAGATGCCAAAAAGGATTGGATGGTTGAATTACATATATTATTTCGTTAACGACGGGCGATTTTATCCAATCTGAGGGGAGACCTCTATGCATGAAAGAATTAAATTTGTTCCAAATAATAATGATAATAATAAACATGGTTACCAAAATCGTCGGATAGTTAAATTAACAATTAGTTTCTAAGTAGTTAAACAATATATTTGGTTGATTTAACAAAATATTTTTTCCCTCCTTTTATTTTAACAGATGACCAAAACATACATATTACATACATACATAGGCCTACATTTACACTATATAACTTTAGTTAACCTTGGTTTTGCTTCCGCCCTAATTGTTCATTCTGAGGAAGGTCAAGCTTGTCACTTCACCTTAGACCTACAGTTTAACGTGGAATCCGAACCACACCCCACCAGCAGCCCAGCGTCTTAACCACTAAGCTACCCGGAGTACCCACTTATCTACCAACCAATTTCTTTATTGTGTGCAAGGCTGAACAGCTGGGTTTTGCTGCGCGCCGCTTGCCGTCACCGGGTTTCGATCCCATGGCCGATGGATTCGTAGTCAGCGACACTAACCACTAATCCCACCTAGGCGTAATATATATAAATCCTTTATACTAAAATAGCCAGCCATTCTTTATTGTCTGAAGCTTATCAGAAATTCAGTATATTACCCCATCTGAAGTATTTTCATATTTTCACAGAGGATGAGCTATTTTGATATATCTTATGCAAGTAATTTTTTTTTTTTGTTTTATAGTTCGAACCGAGAGGAATGCCGTGTACGCAATAATTAGCACATGGACGTTAATCCTAACGTCATGTATACCTCTTTCAATCGTACACGGCTTGTCAGAAAAAGAGAACTGTACGTTCATGGAAGACAAGTATCATCACGCTGCCTTTCATGTAAGTAAATAAAATTACACACACACAAACGAAAATGAAAAAAAAAGTTAAAATGGGTTAAATTTTTTTGAAATATGTGTAAAATCTCTACGAAATATGCATGAAAATGTGTGTGAAATTTTTATGAAATATTTCATACATATTTCGCACAGATTCCATAAATATTTCATGCATATTCCTACAGGTTGTATACATATGTATGAAATCTGACGAAATATGGTATGAAATCTTTATAAAATATGTTTAATGTTGGAATATGTATGAAACTTTATGAACTATTTACGAAATAGATATGAAGCATGTACTCGTATGTATTTGTATGAAATCTGCATACATGAAATATGTATGAAATATGTATGAACTACTTAGCAAATAGGCATGAAGCATGTATGAAATCTGCATGCATGAAATATGGTTGAAATCTATAATGTATATCTTAACTAATCTAACCCTAAAATAAACCACCCCCTAATGAGGCACAACACATTTCTTATCCACGTCATATCATTATTAACTTTTTAACTTTATTTTATTATATCCCTCATAAGCTCATTCGCATATTTGCATGAAATCTGCATACATGAAATATGTATGAAATATGTATGAACTACTTAGCAAATAGGCATGAAGCATGTATGAAATCTGCATGCATGAAATATGGTTGAAATCTATAATGTATATCTTAACTAATCTAACCCTAAAATAAACCACCCCCTAATGAGGCACAACACATTTCTTATCCACGTCATATCATTATTAACTTTTTAACTTTATTTTATTATATCCCTCATAAGCTCATTCGCATATTTGCATAATTATCATTATTATTAATGATAGCCTTTAATATGGATTAAATCAGGTCTATTATACCAAACTCTCTAGCTATTTACTTATCACTAGGTCTACTGAAGTACAGAGGGTTGTCAAAAGTAAATAGACACCTTTTATTTTACATAGATTTTTTATTTGATTTGGATTTGATTTGATTTTTGATTTGATTATAAAAAGTCAATAAATAATAGATTTATTCAATGAATATATTTACAATCGTGTTGTTCTCCCCCTTTGTACTATGTAAAGGTGACACACGTTCTGGCGTTCTACTGATGGGCTCTGCCATTTGTTTTTGAGGACAATCATCGCGGTGTCTATTTACTTTTTTCAACCCTCTGTGTACTGCATGTATGGCAAGTTACATACCTTCCACACACACAGTCTCGTAAAATTTATATTAAAATAGACAAGGTAATGAAATAAGGTAGAGATTGGATGATAAGCGTCAGCTGTCATTATTCCAACATTCGGTACGTTTCAATACTACAATACCACATAAAAGCTGCCTGTTCCCTCTCCCTTCTATCTTTGTCTGTCTCAAAGGATTATGCTATCTCTTCAATCTTTTCCGTTTAGAAGACAGTTTTGTCTCCGGTACGGTTCAAATTGTCGTACATCGTCTTTTTCTATCTTTTAGACTCTCCAGACGCGGCTTTTACAACGTAATTAAAAAGTGTAAATTTGGGAAACGATCCTTCATATAATTGTGTTGTAAATTTTAATTAAAATGAATTTAATTCCCGACTTTAGTAAATTAAAAAAAAAGAACACATTAATTTGAAATGTAAGTTGAATATATTGGCCTTTTTGTAGGAAATGGCAAATTTAAGGTGGGTATAAAAAACTGGACTGTAAAATATTTTTTACTTGCATACGTTATGTTTCGAAACTTGCCTTCGAAACTTGCCTTCCACCTTCAGTGCAAATATGTAAATAATTTGTTATAATAAGTACAATTTTTTAAAAATACTTTAAAGTTATATATATACTGTATACATATTAATTTTGTTGTATTAAATTGTACTACACAAGGAATGTGAAGCAACATATATTTCCAAAAAGTTCACTTTACGATATTTATAGTAGTTCAAAAGCTGGAGTGTAATCATTATCGCAGAGTTGATTTAATGATGATAATGATAAGAATTTTTAAATCGCTTTAATTAAACGTTATCATTAAGTTAATTAAGTATTGTTATTTAACGGTCACCATCATCCGTAGTTCAATAGATTTCTTTCGAAGGTTCGAATCCCGATGGTACTGTTTAATAATAATCCAGGAGTTAACGCAATGGGCTACTTTCGTTTGGACTGAGAGCTGTGCCAGTTTCTGGTTTCCCCGACTGGTTTTTTTGTTATTAAGATAGCTAATCGTTGTGACAGGGAGACGAGGAAAATTGAACCTTAAATGGACGGTCAAGATGGTTTCCAATTACAGATTTGGAGGGTTTGTTTCAAATATGGAGCCGTAATATTATTTATACTAAAGATGGAGTAAGTTTCGAAACGTTAGATACTCCTAGAACATTACCTACACTCCATCTCTCTTCATACAGTTTCCATCTTTACAGTATGTTATCCATCATTTTATCATCCTCCACACAAGATATTGCCTGATTAAAACAACCAAAACACGACTACATATTAAAACAACTAATCTGAATGGTTAATTCACTTACGTGATGATTATACTCACCACGAATGTGTCTCTCTCTTGAAACAAACTTAAATAGTTGGTGCAACAATCTAATGATTGAATTAACTATTTTTGGATTAGTTGTTAAACCGTCTGGTTGTTGCAACCAGCATGAATTCTTCTCTCTACGCAACTACAATGTAACTTGCTGTTGCAAAAATAAATCCATTAGAAAAATAAAATTAAAAATCCTGCTAAAATTACTAATTATTATTTTTTTTTAAATGAATTTTTTTCGGACGAAAATAACCATATTTTTAACAAAATAATAATTAGTTTTGTTCTGTTTTACTTTGAGGGGTAAGTCCTTTTTCGAAATTTAAATATTTAGGTGAATTTATTTCAATTATATATATATATATATATATATATACATATATACATTCAACTGCAAAGAACACGCAGTATAAATAACGTAAAGAACGACGCTTGTATAGGAGATATTCCGCGCAAGACGAGAGAGAGAAAACGGAACAAATGAAAAAATGAAGTACCACCTGGGAATCGAACCCGGGATCTTCCGATTGCCGGTCAGACGCGATACCATTACACCATTATGGTGTAATGGTATCGCGTCTGACCGGCAATCGGAAGATCCCGGGTTCGATTCCCAGGTGGTACTTCATTTTTTCATTTGTTCCGTTTTCTCTCTCTCGTCTTGCGCGGAATATCTCCTATACAAGCGTCGTTCTTTACGTTATATATATATATATATATATATATATATATATATAATAAAAGAATACTGTCCAATCCGAGAAAGGATTCGGGACCTTTCGGAAGTAATTCCAGGAGAACATCCAATCCGTGTAATCAAACGATCTATTCTGTGTAAGGCAAGTGGCTCTGAACAACAGGAATTGAATTAGGAATTATTCATAGCAAAGCGATTCGTCCTCTCTTCAAAACAGATTGGCTTCATCACCACGATGTACTTCATCCCTTTGACAGTAATAGTCGGACTCTATTTGATGATACTGCAGCGGCTGTGGAGTCAGAACGCTCCTGGAGGCACAAGGAGTGCCGAGAGTGTCAGGGGCAAGAAACGAGTAACGAGGATGGTCGTTATCGTCGTAGTCACGTTCGTCATATGCTGGCTTCCCATTCAGGTATGGATGCAATTCGCTTGACGTCTATGCTGCTCGTATTACGAATGACGTTCTTAACTTGAAATTCTGACTATAAGAGGTCGTTTTCCTCGGGACTGTATAACGTTTTTTTATGTTCCTGTTTTCATAAAAATCTGACCGTTCATTTTTGTTGAGTTAACGAGAACGTTCACTTTTGTTGAGTTAATAAACCTATTTTCACAAATATATGAACGTTCATTTCCTAAAAATTTGTCTATTTTACTAAGATAAAGAATTACTATAACAGTTTTCCTACTGCCTAAAATTTATGAACGTTCATTTTTTTGTTGAACAAAATTTATTTCTCTTGATATAATTAAATTATGGACGTTTATTGATCGCTGAATGTTTAATGCTTTGAATTACGAACGCTTATTAAACATGTAATGCTTAGCGCTCTGAATTATGGACGTTTATTGATCGCTGAATGTTTAATGCTTTGAATTACGAACGCTTATTAAACGCGGAATGTTTAGCGCTCTGAATTATGGACGTTTATTGATCGCTGAATGTTTAATGCTTTGAATTACGAACGCTCATTTGGCTTAATTGGAGATTTAATTTTTATTTGTAAATCGAGGTATTTTATTTACGATTTTAGGAACGTTTAAAAGAGTCTCTTGAATCATGGACATTTATTAATGTCTTTAAATTATGACTATTTCTACAGTGAGAACTGTATAATTTGTGGTGACATTTCCGCTAATTAATTCACCATTTATTTATTCGCCTTACGTAATAAATAAAAATGAATTCTTTATTTTTATTTTATTTTTTTTTACTTATTTCCTGACAAGGACGTGATTTAGGAAATTTTTAAAATCTTTCCGTGCAAGATTTGGTCCAAAAGTTTTTAATTTTATTAGAAAAGGAGCTGCGTCGGTTTTTCTAAAGTTTGTAAATTTGGAGAAAAATGAAAGGACAATTTTTTTTTTGTTTAATTTAGTAATGACAAAGATTTTTGTACGTAACTCTACTCCAGTAACTCTACTCCAGTAACTCTACTCCAGTAACTCTACTCCAGTAACTCTACTCCAGTAACTCTACTCCAGTAACTCTACATATATATAGGGTGACTCAAAAAAATGTTAACACTTATATGGGGTTTTATTTTTATATGAAATTTATTTGTAAACATTTTTTGTGATGTAAACAGTGCTTCATACAGTCTCTACTTACTGTCCACGGATATCTATCTATACATGTATGATAGCGGTCAAACGTTGCTTCCAGAGCCCTAAGGCACATCTCTAGTGGTATTAATCTTCAAATCCCTGTAACAGAAAAACCCGTATAATTGTTAACATTTTTTTTTGTAATCAGCCAATCATAGAAACTGTTACGATATCTATCTGTTATTTTAACATCTCTCTTATTCCTTCAAATTAACACTGTACTGTTTCCTTTCATACTTCAGTTAAAATAAAATTGAATTCTAAATATTTCTTAAAAATAGAATTTATTTACATTAATTACAGTAAATTTACTTTAAAACAAGTATTTTTCTTGGCCTTAAAATTTTGTGCGTGTTTGTTACCAATTATTAAATAATATAAAATAGAATTCTTTCATATTTAAATGTAATTTATCTTCATTATAAAAACAGCTGTTCAAAACATGCGCTTTTCGCATGTTTTGAACGTTCTTGGAATTACTGTTGCTTCTTGCTTCCCAGAATTATTGAAAAGTTTTCTGCTCTGTGGATTAATTATGTATTTTACGAGCATTTACAAATCTACTTGGCTTTAATCAAAATATTCCTCCCCAACGGATTTGTGTAATTATGTATTGAAGGCAATTGTATATTATATACACACACATTGATAAGCATTCAGCATTTTTACACGTGTTGTTTCTTAGATGTAAACAAAGGATTACGGTTGAATGATATTAGAAAAAAAAAGGAGTAATTCAATATACTGATATTTGGTACGTTCACAAAATCTTTACAATTAGATAGTGTACCACAATGTTTTCTCGCAATGTCTTGCATCTTCAGGCAAAGTTAGACAAGGTTCCTTGCCCTTTCCTTTGCTCTTTAATAATATATATATATATATATACACACACACACACACACATATGGGATGTATCATATATACATATATATATTAATGGCTTAATTACTTTAATTTACGAGATAAAAGTAGGATGTTGATAGATAATACAAGGGTAAAAAATTTGCAGTAATGTATGACAATGATATGGTGTTAATAAACCCTTTCATTAAAGTACGGACCATCTTAAAAAAATATATAATTTATTGTATATTTACAGAACCATGGTTATGATTGCATTGTCATGGAAACTAAGGTCATACACTTCCATCCCAAAAGCTCAAAACAATCGGGTATTATTATTTTCAAAAAATAAAGGTCAAATAAATAGAGCAAGTATAAAAATTAAAATATTTGGGTCACATTATCATCAGCTCCTTGAGTGACGCCTCATGCAAATATAAGAAAATAGAATGGAAGTTTCTGTGCTAAGGCTAATGGATAATGATAAGGATAAGGCTAAGGCTAATGGATATGGATAAGCTTTATTGGCAAGACACAAATTCCATGCTGATAGTAATGTTATAATGAGAAACTTCAATGAATGAAATTAAACATCTTTTTCATACTTTTCCGATCATTTATGTCGAGCAGCTTTGAGATAATTATGAAAGAAAAGATTCTGACAAAACCTCAAATTTGTCTGATAACAGAGCCTTTAGAATGCTGCATAAGTTACCTCCAAGATGCTTAGCTTCGCAAATGTTTGCTAGCCATAGTGTTCCGAACCTCCCGCTCCTGGAGGTAACAAGACGTGCTCCATTTATCCAAGTTATTCATTATTTCTGCTACATGACACATCTAAACTATGGTACGAAAATGTTTGTCTGTAGCTCCATTTAACATCGACATTTTTTTTTATTTTTACTTTTCGTCTTCGACTATCATAATCTGTACTATGGAGACTACATTTTTCACACACACACACACACACACACACACACACACTCGTATATAGTAAAACTTCTCAGTAACGACACTCCACTGCAACGAAACCATTCTTCACGAACACCTTGGGCATTTCGAAAACCTCTCTTTATCGAAAACAGATATTTCACGCTCGGAAATGAAAGCAAGAGTAGCAACGTTTTGCTCCAATCACTGGAGCATTCTCAAGCTTTATTTTAAATAAAGTATGTATAAATAACTAATGAGGATCTAAATAGGTCATTAAAATATATACACTACAATTTCGGCAAAGGACAACCTCTCTATAACGAACAAACCTCTCTACAACGACAGCCGTTTGGCTTATATATTTCGTTATAGAGAGGTTTTTACTATTATAGATATATATGAAAATTATTTAACGAAAGTAACACGTGAGTATTATTTATGATGAAAATAACCACGAAGGAAAAAGGAAACAAAATGGTGCTCAAGCGCTTTCGTTTAATAACATCCTCAGGAACACTGGCCCAGTGTTTCTGAGGATGTCATTAAACGAAAGCGCTTGAGCACCATTCTGTGTTTCCTTTTTCCTTCGTGGTTATTTTCATCATATGTACATAGAGTACACACATATATATATATATTATATATATATATATATATATATATATATATATATATATACTTTTTTTAGTTTGTCTAACTTTTCCAAGTTTATCAGATTTCAGATCCGATGTCAAAAGCTGTTAGTGAGAAAAAATAAATTTTTACTTAAAGTTTTTAAAAGTAATGTTTAACTTTGTTCTATAAGACTTTTTTACTTATTTATTTTTCTCTTTCAATTAAAGTCTATTTCTGATGCTCTCTTCCAACATGGAGCTAATTTTGTTATATTTTTCCTAATATATTTATATACTTTGTTTCAAAAGCAATTTTTTTTTCAAATGTATGTAGGCATCTTTATTATTATTATTATTATTATTATTATCTTATACACATACACACACACACACACCTTTGGTAACCTTTGGTTTTGCTTCCGGCAGAATTGTTTATTCTGGCGAAGGTCAAGCTTTTCACTCCCCCTTATACCTACAGTTTAACGTGGAATCCGAACCACGCCCCCACCAGCAGCCCAGCGTCTTAACTACTGGGCTACCCAGGGTATCCATTTATCTACCAATCACTTTCTTTTTTTTTATTGTGTGGAAGGATGAACAAGCTGGGTTTTGCTGTGCGCCGCCTGCCGTCACCGGGTCTCGATCCCGGGGCCGATAGATTCGTAGTCAGCAAAGCTAACCACTATACCACCGAGGTTTTGCTGTGCGCCGCCTGCCGTCACCGGGTCTCGATCCCGGGGCCGATAGATTCGTAGTCAGCAAAGCTAACCACTATACCACCGAGGCGCAGGTTATATATACATATATGTGTGTGTGTATATTATATATATAAACGTAAAGAACGACGCTTTGCATAGGAGAATATTCCGCGCAAGATGAGAACGAAAGAACGAAACAAATGAAAAAATGAGGTAACCACCCGGGAATCGAACCCGGGATCTTCCGATTGCCGGTCAGATATGATAACCATTACACCACGGGCCTCACTCAATCAAATGTCATTTGTTTCGTTCTTTCGCTCTCATCTTGCGCGGAATATTCTCCTATACAAAGCGTCGTTCTTTACGTTAATTATACTGCGTGTTTGCAGTTATAGTGTGTATATATATATGTTACTGTTATTAAAAGTTTATTACCTATTTCAGATTTGCTGAGAATGTGATTTATGTTTGGGCATCATGGATAATAAATATGAAATACAAAAGTATATTAATTTTATATTTTCAATAACAGCTACACTTTTTAAGTATTATTTTACAACACAAAATGTCACAAAGAAAAAAATCAGACATCATTAAACGCAAAAAAACTTCTTTTTTCTACGTGAAGGTCAAAATATGAAAATAAAAACCCACTCTAATAGACAGAGTTTATTTCCACAACAGTTTCGACGCCCACTGGCATCCTCCTCGTGTTTCTGTATCCACCCGAGGAGGATGCCAGTGGGCGTCGAAACTGTTGTGGAAATAAACTCTGTCTATTAGAGTGGGTTTTATTTTCATATCAGACATCATTGTTCGCTCCCCCCCCCCAATCTCAATTCAAAAAATAATCAGTTTAGTATATATGTTAGCGGCAATAAGCGAAATCAGGCATTAAGTTAATGCCTAGGCAATAAGCTGGAAGCTAAGAATACATATAGCATTAGTTACAATGGTCACTTTCGCTGTTTAGGTTAGGTTAGATTTATTATTGTAGATATAAAATAGGCAAAATACAGTACTTATGATTATATGCATTCTTAGCGATCAGTCTATTGTCTGTGATTTAAGCTTATTGCCTAGGATTTAAGCTTAATGCCGGATTTCGCTTATTGCCGTTAACATATATAAACATAACCAACTTATTAACATTATTAAAACGTAAAAGTAAATAAAGTAAGTCCCTCTACATATATAAAACGGTTAACCTTCATTTATAAACGTTATCAACATTTACTGAAACATGTTGAAGCATTTTTTTACAAGTTGCTAGTGCCTATATTTCAACAATTATTCACCCTTCAGTTATGAAACTGTTTTTCAGTGACTATATTTGAAAAATAGTCACCCTTCAATTATGAACGTAATGAAACATTGTTTTTCAACTTGTTAATCTTTATATTTGCATAAACATTCGCTTTTTTAATTATGAACGTAATGGATTTTTTTCAGGTTGTTTTGCTGTTAAAATCTCTCGGCATGTACAAAATGACAACATTTAGAATCTTCGTGCAAATATTTGGACAAGTTCTCGCATACATGAATTCGTGTATCAATCCTATCTTATACGCTTTCTTATCAGATCCTTTCCGGTGAGTTTCATTTACTTTGAATTAGATAAACTAAAGGTTGTATGAACATTACGTATCAGAAAGGTATATTTAGGAATTTATATATATATATATATATGTGTCGGCAGAGAGGAGCGAGAAGGGCACTTACCCCCTTGGAATTTGTTGTGGGTGTATACTGTATTGTATATACCTCATGAACCTTATGTTGTTTCGTGTGTTGGTCTCTCTTCACACGGAGGTCAAGCTGGTGGCCCCGCCTCTAGGTCTGGCCTGGTGGAGGAGCGAGTTACTTTCTTGCGCTCTCCACCGTACATAGCCAGGCACGCCCGGCTCATCTGGTACTGTCCTGAGCCAGGCATCCAGTCTTTTCTCGAAGACTTCAACTTTGACCCCCGTTACGTTTCTGAGGTCCTTAGGAAGCTGGTTGAAAAGTCTTGGCCCCCTGACAACCAAGCTTTTTCCTTCAGGGTTGAGGAGGTCCCTTGTCGTGCTTTTAATTTGGGAACACTACACATTCTGCCTTTCCTATTTTCCAGTGTTGTTTGAATGGTAATTGGGTTTAGTTTTAGGTTTGGTACCAGTTTTTCGATCATTTTCCATATGTAGATTATGATATACCTCTCTTCTTCTTCTTTCCAGTGAGTACAGATTTAGTTTACGTAGTCTTTCCCAGTAGTTGAGTTCTTTGCAGCCATCAATCTTGGCTGTGAAATGCCTTTGCGTTTCTTCTAGTTTATTAGTTTCTTCCTTTTTATATGGGGACGTCAAAACTGAGCAGTATTCAAGTTTTGGTATAATCAGTGTTTTTAGCAGGGGAATCATTACTGTCCTGTCCCTTCTCTTGAACGTTCTTAGAACCTGTCTGGCGACTCTTTTTGCTTTATTTATCGCTATCTGATTTTGTGTTTCGAATTTTGCATCATCTGTCATTATCATCCCGAGATCAATCGCTTTCTTGTTTATTTACAGACGTTTCGGAAAAATTCAATTTCCATCATCAGTGCTAAAAAATTTAAAATCAAATAAAAATGAATAAATATGATGAACAAAAACATACATTAAAATGAACGTGCGATAATTAGCTATAATTAATAGTGTAATTACAGTATATATTAAAATAAAATTAAAGATTAAATAATATAAAGTATAGGAGTGTGGACACTAAGCAAAATATAGAACGGTTGAGAAGTGAATCAAAATTGAGGAGTGTCTTACCAAGTTGTTAACGTAGTGAGGGACTAATTGTACAGAAGATTGGGAATGGTTGCTTGTTGGAAAAATCCATATTCGGAAAGATGGAGCCAGGCGGGGTGATGGTGGATTTCTTTTCAGTATGAGAGTTTATTTGGCGATATTTAGGTTGAAGGCGGAACTGTAGTCGTTGAGGGTTGGTTGAATACTGAGTATATAAAGGGACTCTAGAATGCGGAGGTCGATTAGTTGGTTGGTTGGTTGAATTAATGATTTTGAAGTTGGAGGGAAGTAGCGTGTGGTTGTGAAGGTGGCAATGATCCCTTTTCATTTCCCTATTACGACCACACAGCCACAAAATACTTTCAGAACTCCGTCTCCTACTCACCGAGCTTTACCCCAAATTAAATTTAATTTTGTCTTCAACAATAATAGCATTAAATCATACCTTAACCATAAAGAAAAAACACCCCAGCCACTTGTTTCATCCACTAAATATGCTTTTAATTGTGTTCGCTGCAAAGCGAACTATATTGGCAGTACCATTCGCCAATATCAAACAAGAGTGGACGAGCATCGTGGTATTTCTACTAGAACTTCGCAGCCCTTAAACAAACCTTCCAAATCAGCAATAAGGGATCATTGCCACCTTCACAACCACCGCTACTTCCCTCCAACTTCAAAATCATTAATTCAACCAACCAAACTAATCGACCTCCGCGTTCTAGAGCCCCTTATATACTCAGTATTCAACCAACCTCAACGAACTACAGTTCCGCCTTCAACCTAAATATCGCCAAATAAACTCTCATACTGAAAAAAAATCCACCATCACCCCGCCTGGCTCCATCTTTCCGAATATGGATTTTTCCAACAAGCAACCATTCCCAATCTTCTGTACAATTAGTCCCTCACTACGTTAACAACTTGGTAAGACACTCCTCAATTTTGATTCACTTCTCAACCGTTCTATATTTTGCTTAGTGTCCACACTCCTATACTTTATATTATTTCATCTTTAATTTTAATTTAATATATACTGTAATTACACTATTAATTATAGCTAATTATCGCACGTTCATTTTAATGTATGTTTTTGTTCATTATATTTATTCATTTTTATTTGATTTTAAATTTTTTAGCACTGATAATGGAAATTGAATTTTTCCGAAACGTCTGTAAATAAACATGTACCATCTCTTCGTCCTCTTATTCCTCGATAATAATAAATTATATCGAAAATATATTTTGCGAATATAAATAACCTTAAGAATTAATATTCTTTAACTGTACGACAACTATTTAATTTTTTTGGCAGCACCAATCCTTGTTCTTGGTTCAGGAACGCGAGGAGAAACCTACGTTTGGCAGAGAATTGATACTTGATTTTAATAGAATAGAATATACAATTTGTTAGAGCAATATTAAACTTCACACAAAACTGGAACCGACGTGGGGTGGGAAATGGGATCGTCAGACTCCAGTGATGAGGTTGATCGCATGCGAAGAGTTTTTAATTGTAAATGAGGTCTTGCATCATAAAGGATTAATTTAGTAATTGCATTCTTGTTGATTTTACATTAGCATAATAATGACGAGTCCTTGATCAGTATAATTTAACCGTATTTAACAGATCCATACTGGTACATTAGCTGTAGCCTGTAACTGATTAACTATTCACTCGTTATTTAAGATTACAGCTGTACATTTGTCGTCACTGGAAAGATAATTAGCCAACTCATTTACTTATTGTTTATATAATAAAATAAATATATCCCAGAAATAATGGATATACGAAAGTTTATAAGAAATGAAAGTCGGAAAATGATGGGGAGGAATCAGAAAGAAATCATCTGATTCAAAGCAGGTTCCAACGGTGTCAGCATTAGTATCTATTGTAGATCAAGTCTCAAGCTCCACAAACACTGTTCAACAAACGTCACATCATCATTTGGATATTGGTGTCTTCATTAGTCGGTCCAGGACTCAGAGATAACATAAAATACGACCTATTAACAAAAACATACACTCCTAATCTTGAATATGATTTCAAGGCAGACACAGCAGACAACCAGTTGACGATGCTTTCGATATCCATGGTTCAATGTGTGTTCCGCATGGCTTGCTTATTCATCTCAAATGAAAGGGGCATTATGTAAATATGGTGTTTCCACAGGTCGTCCATCGTGGTTTGCAGGGAGATTTTATTATAAAGCTCTTCACCGAATATAAAGACTTTCACGACAGTGCTAGAAATCATAAAATCGTCTTGGCGCAAAAATGCACTACAAGATGCTAACAACTTTTTGATGATTCGGAACAAACAAAAATTAAATTTAGTTTGAAGAATGGACGTGTCAGTCCGGTGTAACGTTGAAAAATGAGGTCGTTGAAAAATGAGGTCGTTGAAAAATGAGGTCGTTGAAAAATGAGGTCGTTGAAAAATGAGGTCGTTGAAAAATGAGGTCGTTGAAAAATGAGGTCGTTGAAAAATGAGGTCGTTGAAAAATGAGGTCGTTGAAAAATGAGGTCGTTGAAAAATGAGGTCGTTGAAAAATGAGGTCGTTGAAAAATGAGGTCGTTGAAAAATGAGGTCGTTGAAAAATGAGGTCGTTGAAAAATGAGGTCGTTGAAAAATGAGGTCGTTGAAAAATGAGGTCGTTGAAAAATGAGGTGCACCTCAATTTTCAACGTTGATATTTTCAACGTGATATTTTGTTATAATGTTATATTGTTTCAGACCAACAAAGACCCTAGGATCCACTCATGGATTTTCGTTAGTTGAAACGAAAATATCACGACTTGACTTAACCTAACCAATCGTCTTCAACTCCATTTTCAACGAAGTGCCTCATTTTTTCAACAATGTACATTTTTCAATGTTGAAAATTGAGGTGCACCTCATTATTCAACGTTGAAAAATAAGGTGCATCTCATTTTTTAACGACCTCATTTTTCAATGTTACACCGGCAATTGGTTGAGGAAAATCGCTCGAAGCTGCTCTCTATTTTGTCAGCTACAGTATTTTGTGGGACACATGATATTGCTTTACGTGGAAAAGATAGCACATCAGGCAATGTGCATGATATGTACCAATTACGTGTAGAGGTAGGTGATCTGGTTTTGCGCAGTCATCTGGAAAATGCCCCTAAGAATGCTCGTTATACTTCTGTGCAAACACACGATGTTTTTATCGAGTTATGTGAGGGCGTGATAAAGGGAAGTATTGTCTCCAAAGTCAACTCCATTAGCTTCTCAATTATTGTAGATGAAACTGGTACTATTTCTGGTACCGAGCAATTATCCATCGGTGTGAGATTTGTTGACACTAAATATGAGATTACTACTATTCATGAAGAGTTTCTAGGGTTTGCTCTATTAGAGCATATGAATGTAGAGGCATTTGCCAACAAGATTATAGAACAATGCTCAAAATTTGACCTGCGCTTGGACAAACTTCTTGGACATAGTTATGATGGTGGTTTAATCATGGTGGTTTAATCATGGTGGGAAAAGAGGGAGGGGTGCAGGCTAAGATTAAAGCGATGTACCCAGATGTTACTTTTGTTCACCGCTCTTCCCGACGGCTGAACCTTGTAGTGAACGACCTTAATTCAGTGAACGAGATTAGGAATACAGTGGGGACAGTAAAAGCTATTATCAATTTTTTTCGGAAGTCCATTGAAAAGACGTATTAGAGCGTTCTTAGAGAATTTTGGCGTTATCCTTGATCAGTTGAACACACTGGCCACAGGAGGAAATTGCAACACTCCGGCTCGTCAAAAAGCTTATCAGTTACTATGTCCGACAGGGACAACTACTTCCTTAGTTTCATTGACGGTAATGGCTAAGTAGTCAGCCATATTAGGTTAGTAAATCTCAAGATCCCACGGCTGGGCAATCGTCAGGTGTTTCACTCAAGCACTGAAAGTTCCACTGTCGAAGAATAATCTCGCCGGTCGATGTAGGTGCCATATCTCGACTCAATCATATCATCCCTCCAGATCAGGTTTGCAGAGGACAGTGCCCCTCAATTTCGCTTATTCTCACTTCACCCTGTGTATGAATAGCAAAACTAATTCAGGAACAATTCAGCCAGATTGTGCAGAGTATAGTTGGTGTATATCATATTGATAACGTGGCTGAGCAATCCATGATATGGTTTGAAACGTGGTTAAAGAAAGATTTAGAAGGACTTATAAATAGTCTCCTCAAAGTATTGGATCACACGGATCTCTTTCCTACCATTCCTAATGCAATCCTGATTGTTTTGACATTACCTTTTACGACATGCGCAGTTGAACGGTCATTCCGTACTTTGCGACGGGTAAAGACCTGGCTGCGATCATCAGTGAGAGATGATCATATTTCCGGACTTTGCATGATGAGCGTTCAAAGAGACAACGTCAATAAAAACAAGGCCGAGTTTCTGGGCAAGGTTGTGAAAAAGTTTGGCATTGCTCCCAGAAGAAGGCAGTTCTTGTTTTCCGAGAAGGGATATTTTAGTAAATTGCCCATTAAATAATATATACTCGTATATATGTATATTGCATGCAACCAAAAGTTTGCTACTCCCTGGAAAACATCCTGTCGACGCCCATTATATATATATATATATATATATATATATATAATATATATATATATATAATATTATATATATATATATATATATAAACTGAACCCTTATCGTTTCGGTAGAAAACAGAAGATAATCTAAGTCAAGCTGCATGAAACTTAATCAAAGACTTGCTTATGTTTAATATTCCCATTTCAAGGAGTTTTGGTTATCTATCTATCTATCGTATCCAAAACTCGTATGATTTCAATGACAAAGTGAAAAATGTACATCTGAGAGGTGAAATAATGGTTAGCCTCGATGTAGTTAGTTCTTTATTTAGCAAATGTCCGCTAACTATACTCTAGACTACCTTCAGGAATAAGTGAATTGAACTGAACCTCTGAGTGTTTTTGCGCGTTTAATTTGGTTCTATATTTCTTATAATTACTCAAGTTGTAATGACATTCACTATCACAAGGTTTAAGAAGGGATACCACAAGGTTAGCATCTATCCATTTACCATATATAGAATTTATAAGAAATTCACCAATTCTTTGATTCCCCCGAGTTAATTTACCTCATTATAATGATACATTTCCAATAATTGTTGAAAACATTAACACTGGTGCTTACCGTACTTAAAAATGTCAATAGTTTGGAACCTTTTGGAACCTTCCATCGAGTTTACCTAATGAAAATGGAAAATGAAAACAATGAACAATTACCCTTTCTAGATATATTTGCTATAGGAAGTTCAAATGATAAAGTTGTGTTTAAATGTATAGAAGGTCTACTCATTCAGACAAATACGCGTGTTTTCAGGTTATTTTCAAAGTACGAAAACGTGCAGTGACTTTGTGGAGTTCTTTTTAAGAACGTACAGAGTCTGTGATCCGACATATTTAGAAGGGGAGATTAAGCATAAAGGGGGGGTATTTACAAAATGGGGTTTTATTGAAGAATTGATGGTACTTTTGCTTTATCCTCCCAACACTAATTTTTTTTAATATTCTGAAATTACATCATTAGTTATATGAATAAATATACCTAACCTAACCTAACCTAACCTAACCTAACTTGAAGCCGGCTAACGCCTGCGGCGGGCTGTTTTTACCGTAACCTAACCTAACCTAATACCAACACTAATTTTTTTTATAATGGAAGGAAAATAAAGTACCATAACCAAAACAATATTATATAAAAAAATTAGTGTTGGGAGGATAATGCAAAAGAACCAAATTTATAAATAAAGCTCACCATGCGCATGCTGCTCGTAAGAAGTTATATATTCAATTTTATTGTCAATATAAATTTCTTCAAACTGAAACTGTTGCCAGGTGCTGGATATTATTATTTATCATTATTATTATTATTAATATAGCCTATATTATTTTTTAAAACTAAACTAAACTAAACTAAACTAAACTAAACTAAACTAAACTAAAAACACACACACACACACACACACACACACACACACACACACACACACATATATATATATATATATTAGTGATGTAGCGGATGTCATTTTTTTCACATCAGCGGATGCGGATGAGGATGTTTGATTTCAACATCCGCGGATGCGGATGTCTACATTTTCGTTATTTTTTAAGATATATTCGAGATTTGTTTTGTTTAACGTATATAATAAGTTATTATATAGAGAGAGCTGTAGCTATAATGTAGTATAATTGATTAATTGTACAATAATTGCTGTACTTTTCTCTGAACATATAAAATAATATCAAGCATCTAACTAATATACCGTAGAAATCAATCAGTGAATTCGTCTGCAAATAAATTCGTTATATTTTGTTGAGTTTCAGCCACAATTAGAAACCATAATTGTGTTACCAGGATGCGGGACGTGAACCCAACTCAAATGCACCCCACCGACCTCTTTCCCCAACCTCCACCCTTATATAGAGAGATCTTTAATTAGCTTGATAACTATTTATATTAAGTTTAAAGTTTTATTAGGCATATTTATAAATGAGTAATTAAAATAAAGTAAACTAAGATGTTCATCGTTTAATGTTCAAACTTAACTATAGGAAGGTTATGCTTAAGGAACATTAACTTTTCTGCCTTTTTTGCTGCCAGTCTGTTTCTCTTTTCATCATATATTAATCCAGCACTGCTAAATAATCTCTCGCTTGGTACGTTTGTTGGAGGACAGGCTAAATGTTTCCTTGCAAGTTTACTCAAGTATGGATAGATATTCTGTGTATTTTTCCACCAACTAATAGGATTGTCACATGCAGCCAGGCGTTTTTCTTGGTGATAGCTCTCGATCATTTTTACTACATCTTTTGACATCGCGTAGGTCTCGTCATTGCTGCTTGACTCAAGAAACTGAGAGACAGATTCTGTGATAGATTTGATTGTTGAAGGTGTTGGTTCTGTCACTGAAACTTTTATTCTTTTGGTGGGTGGCGAAGCGACAGATTCAAGAGATTGAAGCTCTTCAACTGCTTTACCAAGTGATGATTTAACTCGTTCTAATGTACTAGGTGAAAATAACTTAGCTTTGTAACGTGGATCTAAGTAGGTTGCAAGAGAGTAACTTCATACAAGAACAGCCTCTCGTCTTGTCGCTTGCATCACTTTTGCGCACAATGAACTAGTTCTATTAATATAGTAGAATTTGATAATTTCCGCTTATTAATGACGTTTTATCTCAACGGTCCACATCCGCACGACATCCGCAGTCCAAAGTGCGGATGCGGACGCGAGAAAATGTGCGGATGTTCCGCGGATGCGGATGCGACCTACATCACTAATATATATATATATATATATATAAATTATTTCACAAAAGTAACACGTGAAAAATATTTATGAAGAATAAAACCACGAAGGAAAGGAAACACAGAATGGCGCTCAAGCGCTTTCGTCTAATGACATCCTCAGGAACACTGAAGTACAGAGAGAGTTACAGCCTATATATAGGTTACAGAAAAAAAAAATTATATTATATATATATATATATATATATATATATATATATATATAATAAACAGAGAAATGAAATTAAAAAAAATTATTAAAAATTAAAAGATTGTGGGATGGGCATACAACTTTGTAAGGAAACACTATCGATTTTTAGCACAAGATCAAACTACCGATTTTTAGCACAAGATTAAATTAATTGTTTCCAACCAAACAGGATCGAGTTGAAAAAGACCTTTGCTTATGTTGAAGTTATTTGTAAGTTGGATAATGGCAGACTCAAGAATATTTCTATTAACAATGTTGCTAGAGTGAAATAAAACAAGCATTATTCCAATCAATACAGTGGGATAACTCTGACAAATGGACAAAAAGGGCACTGGACGATTGTCCTGTTCTAACGGAATATTGATGCTGTTTTATACGTGTGTGCAAATCCTTTCCCGTCTGACCTATGTAAAAGGAATCACATTGTTTACAACCAATTTTATAGATAATGCCTGAATTATTGGTAGGGCTATTTTTTACTACGATATTTTTCACAATATTGTTATATGAAAATACTACATTAATATCCAAAAGTTTAAGTACATTAGCAATGCCTAAAAAGCCCGGGAAAAATGGAAATACTAAAATATTTTTTGACAAAGTACGAGTGTTATTATTGCCCCGATAGAAAGTTCGTTTTGCATTGTTGAGACAAGATTCCATAAACGCAGATGGATAACACAAATCACTTCCAATACCGTTGATTTTTTCTAATTCGGCATCGATGTATTCCGGACTGGCGATCCTAAGGGCGCGGAGAAACATTGAAGAAAAAATGGCCTTCTTAGTGGGGGTGTCATGTCCCGAGTAAATGTACGTAGGACAAATTGTTTGTTTTTTTCCGATAGATACTGAACTTAAAACCTGGGCTTTCCCTATGTACACGCACATCCAAAAACGGAATTGAATTGTCTTGTTCCACTTCTAAAGTAAACTTAATGGAGGGGACTTGATCATTTAACTGAAGGAGGAAGTTATCCAGGTCACGATTCATGGGCCAGATACACAAAATATCGTCGACGTACCGCAACCAAGGGATGCCAACCCCCAGGATTCTCGGAATGTAAGTAATTTCGAAAAACTCCATATAAATATTGGAGAGGAGGGGGCGACAATGGGTTGCCCATGGCCATCCCAAAAACTTGTTGATAATACTCGTTATTGAAAGTGAATTTACAGTCTTTGATGCAAAGCTTAATAAGTTCCAAAACAATGTGTGAAGGTAGTGGCAGGTCATACTTATGTAATTCTTGGGAGAGAGAGTCAAGCATATCATCAATCGGCACTTTTGTAAACAATGAACAAACGTCAAAACTGATCAATCTATCGTTAGTTTCAGGACGTGCATTATTCAATTTTTCAGTAAGATCCATGGAATTTTTTACATGTGAACCATAGATAGTTCCGAGAATGGGGGACAAGACTTTGACTTCCCAAATCCCTCCTTCAGATTCGCCTCAGACAAATTGACGACCATCCGTTCAACAACTTCAGCAGATTAATTTTAAAGAAACATATTGAAGTCACCAGACAAAATGAGTGGTCCGCCTTCAAAAATTTAAACATTGCCAAACGTAATTTTGTAACTGTTATTCCCCAACCGTGGATCCAACCTTTGTTTGATGAAATTTACAACGAGTTGCGTCGGAGAACTTCTTCACTTCGTAACATTTTGGATCGCAAAATTAAAAGTCTCATTCGAAATAGATAGTGGAGTAAAAAAGCAAGCTCAAAGTGTGTTTTGAACCTTTCTTCGAAAAACATTAGTGACGATTCAAAAAGTGCCCTTGGATATGGTATGTCCTTTTTTATTGTTAAAAAACCTTCGGCTTTACAAATTTGTTACAGTCTCGCTTGTTTTGAAAAACAGTGTAATCTCCCTCAGTATTTGTTTAACATAGTTAAAGGCCTTGTTTATAGTGCGGCGAATAGTAGTTACGAAGATAACTTTCCTAAACGTTTTCGCAATAGCCTCTCACAATTAAAAAAAGATTGGGAGCTCCATATTACTAAAGCAGACAAGGCTAACACCATAGTTATTATGGACAAAGTGAACTACCTCAGAAAGATGAACGAGCTTCTCCAGGACCCCGCCACATACAGCAAACTTAGGAAGAACCCGCAGGATGACGTCATCAAATCATTTAATAGTGGCTTGAAACGCATTCAAAGATCATAAGGACTTAATTCCGCTTTTCATGTCCACTTCACCTTCTCTGCCCTACCTTTACGGTCTTATTAAAACCCACAAACCTGGCAACCCTATGCGCCCTATTATTAGCTCGGTGGGCTCTATTACTTATAAACTCTCCAAATGGCTTGTCAAAGTCTTGTCCCCCATTCTCGGAACTATCTCTGATTCACATGTAAAAAATTCCATGGATCTTACTGAAAAATTGAATAATGCACGTACTGAAACTAACGATAGATTGATCAGTTTTGACGTTTGTTCATTGTTTACAAAAAGTGCCGATTGATGATATGCTTGACTTTCTCTCCCAAGAATTACATAAGTATGACCTGCCACTACCTTCACACATTGTTTTGGAACTTATTAAGCTTTGCATCAAAGACTGTAAATTCACTTTCAATAACGAGTATTATCAACAAGTTTTTGGGATGGCCATGGGCAACCCCTTGTCGCCCCTCCTCTCCAATATTTATATGGAGTTTTTCGAAATTACTTACATTCCGAGAATCCTGGGTTGGCATCCCTTGGTTGCGGTACGTCGACGATATTTTGTGTATCTGGCCCATGAATCGTGACTTGGATAACTTCCTCCTTCAGTTAAATGATCAAGTCCCCTCCATTAAGTTTACTTTATAAGTGGAACAAGACAATTCAATTCCGTTTTTGGATGTGCGTGTACATAGGGAAAGCCCAGGTTTTAAGTTCAGTATCTATCGGAAAAAAAAAAACAATTTTCCTACGTACACTTTTACTCGGGACATGACACCCCCACTAAGAAGGCCATTTTTTCTTCAATGTTTCTCCGCGCCCTTAGGATCGCCAGTCCGGAATACATCGATGCCAAATTAGAAAAAATCAACGGTATTGGAAGTGATTTGTGTTATCCATCTGCGTTTATGGAATCTTGTCTCAACGAGGCAAAACGAACTTTCTATCGGGGCAATAATAACACTCGTACTTTGTCAAAAAATATTTTAGTACTTCCATTTTTCCCGGGCTTTTTAGGCATTGCTAATGTACTTAAACTTTTGGATATTAATGTAGTATTTTCATATAACAATATTGTGAAAAATATCGTAGTAAAAAATAGCCCTACCAATAATTCAGGCATTATCTATAAAATTGGTTGTAAACAATGTGATTCCTTTTACATAGGTCAGACGGGAAAGGATTTGCAAACGTATAAAACAGCATCAATATTCCGTTAGAACAGGACAGTTGTCCAGTGCCCTTTTTGTCCATTTGTCAGAGTTATCCCACTGTATTGATTGGAATAATGCTTCAGTTTTATTCCACTCTAGCAACATTGTTAATAGAAATATTCTTGAGTCTGCCATTATCCAACTTACAAATAACTTCAACATAAGCAAAGGTCTTTTTCAACTCGATCCTGTTGTTTTGAATTCCTTCAGAAAAGATTTAGATAAGAAGGGTAGAACGCTAAATCTTTGGTAAACTTGTATGCCACTCTAATAACTTTTATTTTTCAATTTATTTTTATATACAAGATGGGTAGAGTGATAAAACCCGGGCAGATTTCCAGTATAAATTTGTATTTTTTTTTTTTTTTTTTTTTTTTTAATAACATTGGTTGGAAACAATTAATTTAATCTTGTGCTAAAAATCGGTGGTTTGATCTTGTGCTAAAAATCGATAGTGTTTCCTTACAAAGTTGTATGCCCCTCCCACAATCTTTTAATAATTTTTTTTAATTTCATTTCTCCGTTTATTGTGTGTATATATATATATATATATATATATATACACACATATATATATATATATATATACACATATATATATATATACACACATACATATATATATATATACACACATACATATATATATATATACACACATATATATATATATATATATATATACACACATATATATATATATATATTTTTTTTTTCTGTAACCTATATATAGGCTGTAACTCTCTATGTACTTCAGTATTCCTGAGGATGTCATTAGACGAAAGCGCTTGAGCACCATTCTGTGTTTCCTTTCCTTCGTGGTTTTATTCATCATATATATATATATATATATATATATACAGGGCGTCCCAAAAAAATGTACACACACTTTAACAGCTGATAGCTCAATTGATGTTTCTTTCTTTCCAAGTTAAACCCATTAGAATTAATAATGGCAGGCAGACTAAGCTTTGAACAAAGGAAATTCATTCTAAAATGCTACTGGAAGTGTGAAAACGCAGTTGAAGTGCAAAGACAGTTTAGGAGGGAGTTTCAAACAGATCCACCAACGCGACTTACCATCACTCGAATTAGAGATAAGTTTGAAGCCGATGGAACTGTTCAGAATGTCCACAAGAAGCGTTCCGGAAGACCACGGACATCGACAAGCCCCACAAAGCAAGAAAGAGTACTGGAAACGTATCACCAAAGTCCAAGAAAATCTGTGCGGCAAGCGAGTCGTGAGGTAGGAATTTCAGAATCGTCTGTCCAACGCATTTTGAAGCGCTGTCAATGGAAAAGTTACATTCCAAGATTAGTCGATGCTATTAATGAAGATGATGATGATCCGGACCGAAGAGTGGAGTATTGCGAGTGGTACTTGGCACGATGTGGATGTGGATTGGACGAAGGGGTTTCGTAGAATACCCTCCGCGTTCACCAGACCTCACACCACTAGACTTTTTTTATGGGGATACTTAAAAGACAAAGTCTACGCTATAAAACCTGCAACAGTCGCTGAATTGAGAGCAGCCATTGAACGAGAATGCACACAAATACCAAACGAAATGTTTCGTGATGTTTGCGATTCCATTGCTTCGCGTTATCAGCAGTACCTGGACCAGAACGGACGTCAGTTTGAAAACAGGCGTTGACAAAACAATTAAATAATGTCTGTTGATTCTATTACATTTTGAAAATGAAATGTATTTTAATAAACACTGCCTTTATAATTTTTTAAAGTGTGTATACATTTTTTTGGGACGCCCTGTGTATATATATATAATAGAGAGTACAAGTAATTTTAAGAAAACATTGAAATTAATTGTTCCATTTAGAACAATTTTTTTTTTTTTAATCCTTCTCCAAAGGAAGTTATTAAAAATAACCGAATTAAAAATGGTAGAATGTCAAGAATGCTCATAGCGGATGCGAATCTACAGAATGGATGAAAGGAATATTTTGAGAGCTTCATGAGTGGAAAAGATGAAAGTAGTACAAATATAAATATGGTGAAATTTGGCGTTATGAGGCAAACACGTGACGGAATGCCTGAGAACATAACCCATAGAGCAGTGGTTCTTAACCTTTTTACTACTACATGCCCCCTCTAGGAATTGGTCCTTCCCTCCACGCCCCCCTTGGAGGGGGATACTTTTGCATTTTTCATAAACTTCTCAATATTAGCCCATGCTCTCGTTAAGAGAATAACAAATACAATTAGTGTTTTTCCCCAAGGGATCGCGCCACCCCTGGAAATTACCTAGGGGGCGCGCCCCCCAGGTTAAGAACCACTGCCATAGAGGGTTATGTGATTAATTACAGAGATTGAAAGGGTTGGAATGGGTGTGGTGCTTACGTCAGAGTGCAGGGACAAATGGAAGTGTGTACCCGAATACTGGAAGAAATTGTCCCATTATACAAAATGAAAGGAGAAGGGAATAGGTGTAAGAATCACAGAGGTACAAATCTGTTGAGTGTAGTGGGAAAGGTGTATGGTAGGAGTGTGATATAAAGAGCTTGTGGTATTACAAAATGCTTGGTAAATGACGAACAAGGAGGGTTCCGAGGTGGAAGAGGCTGTGTAGATCGAGTGTTTGCAGTGAGACGAGTGCGTGAAAGGAATTATAAGGTATACACGACTTTTATGAATCTTGAGAAAGCGTTTGACTGAATAGAAAGAAGTAGGTCTTGAATATACAGTATATGGGATTCATGGTAGACTCATGAATGCGGTGAAGTGTTTCTATGATGGCGGTAGTGCATCTTTGAGAATATACAGTGTATGTATATATATATATATATATATAACACACACACACATACTGTGTATATATAGTTTAAAAAATAATATAGGCTATATTATTATTATTATTATTAATAATAATAATAATAATAATAATAATAATAATAATATCCAGCACCTGGCAACAGTTTCAGTTTGAAGAAATAATTTATATTGACAATAAAATGGATTCACGGCCAATAAAATAATCAAATAATATTTATAATGAAATAACTCCGTTTGTAACAAAAATTTCCTTTATTTCTGATATAAAAATCTTTGTATTCAGTCAGAATGATGTCGAAACGCTATTTTGTTTATAAATAATATTTTTAAATAGAAATTGAACAGAAGTAAAGCAATACAACTTTGTATATACAGCTCAGAATGGTCCCTTGAGAAATTTTTGTCACACACACACACACACTATTTTTATATATATATATATATATATATATAATATATATATATATATATATATATATATATATAGTATTTTTTTAAATAAACTTATCCTCTGCCAGTATCTTTTTCCAGATTTAATTTTAATAAAAAATAAATATTGAAATTTCATCTTTATTATAAATGGAGAAAATTTAAATAAATTTATAATATCCAAATATGAAAATGAGCAAGACCATAAAGCTAAGTAAAATCCATTAAGAATAGATCCCTAAAGTGTTCGTGTTTAAAACAATTTGGATTTTTAGGGGGAGTTCCTTTGTTCCTTTGATGCGAAAAAGGATTGCATTTTATAAGGTTTAGGATCTCTTTATATTCGCGTCCTTTAAGACTCGTAAATTTTAAATATTTATTTATTTAAATATATATTTAAACAATAATTTGTTTAAATACTATCTTTATTGGTCTCTTGGTAATTACTGTGATTGGTATTTTTCACCTTGAATGTAAGTATTCCTTATATTTTATCATAAGGGGCGAGTCGTATATTTGCCCTACAGTCTACTCTATAGGTTATGAGTTTTTAGGTCTACGTTTTGCATGCACATTCTTTTTAGCGAAATTATTAAATTTCATTTGCATTCTTCCACCCCACCACCTACAACCCCTCACCACAGGAAAGCCTTCCACAAAGTGATCTCTTGCGGACCCAACCGTAAGACTCTAAATGGACGCCTGAAGTACGAGGGAACTCAAACCTCGAGACCAATCAACCCAAACCGTCAGTCCATCGTTCTGGCTACGGTGCAAGATTCAGGGTCTCCCCCTTCGCGACGGACGTACAGCAGCGTTAACACCGAACGAAGTTACATGGATAACAACGTTAACGGTAACAGTAGTAAACGTTTATTGGACGAAAACACAGTCACAACAACGAGTTTCATCAGCGCTTCTGTGAAGGACGACGAACCATCTTCAAGTTCACAAATGAATCTCAATGGAATGATTTGAAAAGGTTACTGATGTGTCAAATGATTATATGTATAACTATTTTCATAAATGTATTTTATTTTTTCTTGCAATATTTCTGAAATATATATAACCAGCGTCAATATGATGTGTATATACTAAATTCATTTAAAAAAAATAGAATCAACAATTGGTATATATATATATATTACCATTTTATTGCAGTACCTGGTTTCTGTGAAATCTTTAGTCGCTATTATTGTTTTTTTAAAAGTGCGAAAGAGTTCGCAATACTTCGTCTTCGTCTTGACCTTCAGGAGAGTCTACAACCCGCATCTAAAGATTGGTGGATTTGGATGTGATATGCGCCTTATAACCCCTACACTAAATCTGTTCAGGAAATCATCGTACGATTGGTTTGTTCATTCAAATAGCTGTTGAAGTTCGACTTGTCTTGGACCCCTCTGCGGCATCCCGTCTTATTTGGGATTTATGGAGGTCTCACCGAGATTATGGTATATAAACAGCGAGTTCCTGGTTGCTCAGTCATTACGGTGTTGTACTCTTGGGCGGTGAGACTCTGAGTTTGTTCCCAGCTGCTGGCATCGGGTGGGGTGGGGTTGGGCCGGCCACTTACCCTATTTCTGCTCGGGTTCAGGTGACCCTTGGTGCGCACTCGACCCTATACTGTAGTAGGGAAATGAGCTTCCTGGATATAAACAATGCCCAAATTACCCTAACTCATAGTGAACATATGCTCTTTTTTCAGTGATTCCAGAACAAAATCCCAATTTGCTTCCCAATTTCCGTAGTTCTGTCATCAGAGGTGTACAATGTTTATGTTCCGTTGTTAGTCATACATGCAGTATATTGTAAGTCCTCTCTTTTCGAAAGATTTCCTCGTGTGACAAACTTTAGGTGCAATAGACTCAGATTGGTTAAGTATCAGCCTTCAAATTGGTTAATGAATTGGGTTAACCCTTATTATATACCTTGGGTGAATCCTAGGTATAATTTACCAAGGTTATAAAGTAAAGATTAAAAAGAAAAAGAAAAATTTCTGTCCTCCTGTAACAGAAGCACTGAGAAATATACAGACTTGTGTCGGGTTTAAATGAATACTATATTACAAATATAGCGTAGCCTATATACCACAGACATATATAATTTGTATATAGATGATTAAGTTTTTGTTAAACGCCATATGCTTCAATTACCTGTAAAATGTCATTGAGACGGTATACAATGCAATATAGGATTTGTTGTATTTATGAAACAGGAAATGTTTAAGTTAATATAAGTATTTTATATTCATTATTATTATTAATTCCATAGAAAATTTTATATATATGTGTGTGTGTGGGGTTCAATTAATTAATTTTTAAAAATTTAAGCGATTCTTTAAACCGGAAAGCCTCGAAAATTTTAATTTTCTTTCTAAAGTATATTATCGTAATACGAATTCAATTTTTCTCTTAAAGGGATAATTCCCATTTTAGTAAAAGCTTTGGAAACCCATAGAACGATATTTTTAATCTCTCTCTTTTTTATATATAATATATATATACACACACACACTAACGCTTTGTTTCAGTGCCAATTCGTACCATTGATTTCGTCGTGTTTATTTGTAACGAAGAGGCAAATAATAAGATTTTCTGAACGTTAAATTCTCTCAACAATCGTAAACTTCGCGATTAGAACACTAAAATCTGAGGCAGAGTCCCGAATGTTGAATGTTGACACGAGACAGAAATGAGAATGAGGGAAAGTAATTATGTCCGAGAGTTCTCCTTTCAACCTTTGATTTACTTCGATATGGTCGAGTAACAGATAGTTTTATTGGCAAGGATTTATTCATACAGTAAACGGTACGTCCTGTCTACAGCTAATATATGAAAAAATAACTGTAATATACTTTACAGTTATATATCAAACGCTGAATATAGAATTTTTTTATGAAAATATATTAGCTGTGATAACAGCGTAAGTTCGTAATATATATGTGTGGGTGCAGCATTAATGTATGTAAATATATATAGGTTAAGTATTATAAGATATATACACATACACACACCATTATATAATAATGATATAAACTGTATAGATATATACATATGCACACACACATATATATATATATATACACACACACACACACACACACACACACACCATTATATAATAATGCTATAAACTGTATATATATATATATAGACTTTTGGATCTATTTTTATATAGAAAAACTAAATAGACTTACTATATTCCCATTAAATGCTATATCTTTTTTATTTTTAAAATTTTAAGCACGTTTCCCCATATACCACACAAACATGCTTAATTGTTATTTGAATGTATAATTCATTACATTATAGGAGCCAAACTTGCGTCAAGACATTTGCGAAATAGAGAACGCCATTTTGCTTGTATAGACTATTTTTTCTTTTTCAAATAATAAGTTATACGAAAAGTGTTTGTCACTTCAGTCAGTAACACCGCTTCCCTGTGAGCGAAGTGAAAACATTGGGATCGGGGGCTCGACTTCCGATGATGCTGGTTAGTAATAATCGGGGATTAGCGCAGTAGACTGCATTAGTCTGGCCTGAGCGCTCCATTGGCCAGTTTCCGGCCAATCTCAATGATTATTATCAACAACATCCCTTGTTTTCAGAATTAAAAAAAACAAACCTGCATTTTATATATAACACACGGTGTTAAAAAAGAATTCAACTCGAAACAAAGAAAAAGGTTAGGTTGCAATGATAAGTTCTCCAATGGGTTGCGTTTCTTTTTGAACACCCTTGTGTATGTATGTATGTATATATATATATATATATATATATATGTGTGTGTCAATCCATCAATATTTTCTACGTTTGTCCTTGATGTAGAAGGATAATTTAGCATCTTGTAAGAACATTTATTATGTACAGTGGATATATATATATATATATATATATATATATATATATATATATATATATATATATATATATATATATGTTTTCATTCATTTAAAGTTCTTAAATCCTTCCACCTAAGTCTAAACCCCATTTTTTTTTTAAATGCAAAGGACTTATATATATATATATATATATATATATATATATATATATATATTTGTTGTCAATACTTCATTGACAAAAGGATTTGGCTGAGGTGAAACGATATATTTGTTAACAAAATAAGTTTATAACCATATATATATATATATAAAAAATCATTAATAAAGAAATTATATACATAGATGTATAATGTATTTAATATATAACCTATAAATATGTAAGTATACGCATACATAGACTTGCTGTGTATATATATATATATATAAATAAATGTTTTCATTGTGTTGTGATATATATATACTTACAACTTATATAACAGAAATATGAACATTTAAAAATTATATGTAAATAGAGTATATATATATATATATAAAGTATATGTGTGTGTGTGTATATATATATATACACACCCTAATTATTGTAAACTACTGCATTTTTGAGCCCTGTGCGATAGTTTACTATTAGTTTCAACTAATAATAATAAATAATAATTTACATACATGTGCACATAAAATGTGCGTTCATACTGTCTGTCTGTGTGTGTGTGTGTACATTAGGTGTACATACTTTATTATTATACATGTAATGTATGGGAATCGTACTTCTGACGTCATAAATGTTTTTTGTGTACATCTTAGATTTTAAGAAATGAGCGCTCAATCTACTGTACGACTATATATATATATATATATATCTATTTGATGTACTGTATAATTCATTACAAAAAGTATTATCAGAGGTAGATTTTGAAATAGATAATTATGGAAAATTAAAATTCTTTGTATGCTTATTATCATCATCAATTTATCCTCTCTATTCATTAAGCTTAACTTGTTAATGTTTATTGTATGTTAAAAGTGTAACAACAGACCTAATATGGCTGAATCTTTATTTCAATATCAGCATATATTCGTATGGATGTCTGAAAAATAAAATTTATGATATTACCATGAAGTTGTTTGTAGTATCCCCTTAAATTTATACAGAAAACGTAAAAAGAAGAAAATGAGGGTACACTCCTGAATGGTGCATGTTCATTGTTCATGCTTATATCTGACAGTAATACTGTAGTAAAAACGAGAGAGAGAGAGAGAGAGAGAGAGAGAGAGAGAGAGAGACCTTTCGGTCCACTTGGCGAGGTTCCTGTTATTAAACTAGTACAATTTTTAATTATTTTAGCAGTAGTAGAAAATTGAATAGAATAGCACAAGTCTGTGTCGGTGCTGGTTAAGTGTGCGGTCTACCTAGCTTCGAGCAGTCTACCACAATTAAGCTGCGACCAACCAATCTGAGTTCTGGTTAAGTATGCGGTCTACCATCTGAGTTTTGACAGAATATTTTCGTTAAAACTAACGAAAATATCACGACTTAACCTAACCAATTATCAAGGGCGTACAGTTGATCTATTAGTAAATAGTAAATACTATTCCAGAAACAAACAATGTTATAATTAATAATAGATCAACTGTACGCCCTTGATAATTGGTTAGGTTAAGTCGTGATATTTTCGTTAGTTTATATTCTGTCAAAACTCAGATGGTAGACCGCATACTTAACCAGCACCGTCTGTGTCTCTCTCTCTCTCTCTCTCTGCCCCCTCCCCGCCAGAGTCGGATACCGAAAAAGGTTGAAAAAAACACCATGCCCTCACCCTTCACATGCACCCAACCACCCAAGAGAAGGAAGAGAAGTAAGAAAAAAAAATTAGGGACTGTAGAAACGCAACTTTACCTCACCTAATCCATTCCATGCAATTTTTTTTTTTAGTTTTCTAGTTTTTTAAACAGGAAATTATGTATTTCTACAAAATACTTACCTAGTCTATTAACAAGGCAAGCAAGTTTGTGAGCGTGTTTTCTGTAACTAGACGTCTCTAATGTGTATGTCTCTGCCAACTTTTTGAATGTCGCAAGTATTCAACTTGGGTCTCCCGCCGTGAAAGGTGTTTATGCGGCAAGTGATATATTGAGTCGTTTATACTTCGCTGTGTTGTGCTACCACGACAGCAGAGAAAATCTCTTTCTGACGAGGAATATCAGTGGGAGGCCCCTGTATCTATCCCTGTGTACTTGTCCCTTATGGAGAATGAAAGTGTTTCGTGGGTAATCACCCGTTTTTGCCACTACAGTGAATTCAAGAGTCCCCCACTTAGAGGTGTATATGAGGCAAGTGACCAAAAATAAGTTGTTCGATGGTTGATCATGCTATGTAGGACTAAATGTAGGAAGAAATTTTTTAACAAACAAAGGATCACTGGTCCAGAGGGTATCTCCAACTGGCCAGAACTACGATTTAAGAATCCCCCATGCATAATGGGGGAATAATAATGCATAACTTTTATTTATCTTGCGAAATTTATTGCGAAGTTTGATGTACAACATTTAAAACCAAAGTTCCACTATAATTAAGTAGCTTCCCTGAAGATGCATATGACTATTGAGAGGTTTTGACTTCCAAGAGATCTGATTGAACTTCCCATCATCTGAGAACTCCAAGTGCTCCGAAGCCAGACCAGGCCAGTACCTCCTACTACATTTATTGCAAAAGGGAACACTATTACGTTTATATCAAACTATAAAACTCTCTCGTGAGTTTTTTTAGACATCTTGTTCATGTGTACTGTGTTATATCTCAATGTCTCCTTCTGTTTTGCGCGACGTTTGACACATTTCATTAACAGTCCGTTTCATCCGACGTTTCTTATTTCATTTTTTCAATCGCTTCGCCGCACTCACGACTTTATCTGGACTCGGTGTGACATTTTATTCCTGATTTTCTAGCTTGGTTTTTTTTTATTTAAAGGTCAAAACCAAACGTGCCTTGCGACATAACTTCAAATTTGATATTTTCTTGCAAAATGATCTACTTATATATATATATATATATATAATATATATATAGAGAGAGAGAGAGAGAGAGAGAGAGAGAGAGAGAGAGAGAGAGAGAGAGAGAGAGTTACAAGGAAAAGTAGTACCTCAAAAGGCCTTGCGGTCCATACCGAGGTGGTACCAATGGCAACGGGTGCCAGGGAAAAATTCATACACTCTCAAATAGTGTGCAAGATTCGGTCTAACCTTTTCTTAAACAGATCCACAGAAGAACTGTTCACAACTTCTGAAGTTAGCCTGTTCCACGTGTCACAGATCTTATACGTAAAGTAATACACACACACACACACACTAGTGCTAAACCGTTTCAAATCCCACTTCCAACCATTGTTGCGAGTTGGGTTATCATTTAAATTAAACATGCTTCTAAAATCGACATTGTTGAACCTGCGTAAGAACCTGAAAACCTCGATGAGTTGACCGCGCAGCCTCCGAGTTTCCAGCGAAAACAAACTCCTCAGGGCGCGTAAACGATAGAGAGAGAGAGAGAGAGAGAGAGAGAGAGAGAGAGAGAGAGAGAGAGAGAGAGGTTTTCCCGACAAGAGGATTTGGTCTTGCAGTGCATGGGTTATTTCTTGAGTAAATTCCTTACCGCACTGCACCATGCTGGAAACCCCGAAAATATGCCTCTCAGTTGCAGCCTCTTCTAAGCATATCTCAGTTTGTCGTCTGTGTGTGTGTCAATCGAGCCATAAACTGTCAGGAAAGGTTAAAAAGGTACAATGTAGTAAGGAAACATCTTTAACGCGAAAGAACGAAGAAAACATTTATTAAAATTGAATACAATGAACTCTTATCCCTTCCTAACCCTAACGAAGTTTGTCTGATCGTGAATGACAGCTATATATATAAAAATATATATATATATATATATATATATATATATATACACACACACACACACTTTACATATAATTACATTAACGGCGCACACATATATCGTATATATTACAAACTTACACTGTTAAGCATTTGATATGTAACTAACGGTGACTCATCTCACTGAGTAAACTAAAGCTCAGGTTATGATAATAAAAACCCACTCTAATAGACAGTTTATTTGCACAGCAGTTTCGATGCCTACTGGCATCCTCTTCGGGTGGATACACCCGAAGAGGATGCCAGTAGGCATCGAAACTGTTATGGAAATAAACACTGTCTATTAGAGTGGGTTTTTATTATCATGACCTGAGCTTCACGTAGAAAAGTGAAGTTTTTGCATTTATAATGTTCAGGTGTTTAGTATGAGATTGTGATAGCAAACGTGGAAGACATCAAAGCTATCATCAGTGGTGCAACTTTCATTGTACCTCTTTATTAGGTTTTGAACACTTTTAAAACGCTCATTTCTATTTTTTTTATTCATTTCCCACTCACTGTGGCCCTCGCTTTTTTATGCAGGGAAGGAGGGGCCAAGAGCGAATGCCAGAAGAAACGCATCCCTCCCCAATAGGAAAAGGAGAAAGTCAAACCAAGGTCGAAAGTTTTCGAGATGCCTGAACATTCTGCGTTTGAAAGATTGGAGGTCATAGACAGGTGGAAAGATGGATTGAGGAAGATTGTTCCAGAGTTGATCGGTTGAGTAGATGAAAGATTGAGAATATCAATTAACCCTTGAAGAGATTTGGACAAAAAAGGAACGAAAATGTGTCTAAAGTTTGGTACTGTATGCTCCCCTTAAAGATGGAGACATGCAGCTAGTGTTTTCAGGAGAGCTGTGTCCGTTATAATAGCGATAGAAAAGAGTGAGGGAGGCAACAGTGCGGCAAAGAGAGATATTGAAAACAGTCAGTAAGAGGCGGGGAATTGACGAGACGAAAAGCCTTTGATTCTATCCGGTCAAGTAGGGCTGTGCGGGTTGAGCCACCCAGACATAAGAAACGTACCCTATACAGAGGCGGAGAAGACCCCCTGTACAGAGACATCAACTAACCGGGGGTGAAGAAACTGCGGAGGCGGTACAGCACACCTAACCTCTTAGGAGCTGTTTTGGAAAGAGTATACGTGATCTTTCCAGGATATATATATATATATAATCTGTCAAGACGGGTGAGAAATGAGGATGGTATATTACCACTCTCGCGTAATTTACTTCTCAACCCTTCCAAACTCCCCTTCCGTACCAGCGATGTATTCCTCTATTTCAAAAAGGCATTCATTTGACGCCAAAATTAAATTTTACTGCTGAAAAATGCGTTCCAGAGACAAAATGCACAAATGTCCGATAAAAAATAAAATAAAAATTAATAGTGCGAAATACGCATATTCCCTTCGTTTGTAGAAGCAATTTAACATTAATAAACCTTCTATTAAAAGCCCCCCCCCCCAAATGTTAATTTAACAGAGTTTACTCTTGACAACCAAAGCTTAAAAAAATAATTAAAAAATTAAGTCCTAAAATGTAATATACAGTATACAGGGTGCCCCATAAGTACGGTCTCATGAGAAAATGTTTTAAATTAAGTTTACAAAAATAATGCATTATAACTACTGTTCAAATTGAGGTCTTGTTCTGGGAGGTTTTTTTTTGTTGCGGGTGGAATAACACGCAATGGCTAATATGGGAGCGAGTTACCCTCGTGAGGAAAAGACCTCCATTAGCCATTGCGTCTTATTTTAACGAACAAAAAAAGGTCCCAAAACAAGACCTCAATTTGAATATTTGAGTTCTAATGTGTTACTTGTGTAAATTTAATTTAAAATATTTTTTTTTTTATGAGACCGGACTTATGGGACACCCTGTATATAAAAAAATTAAGTCGAAAAAATATATCCTCCATTTTCAAAATAATTTGCATGAATGGTAGCTAAGCATTGCATAATCTTGGGAGAAAAACAAAACCAAGAATAGTTGACGAAATATTACACACACACACACACACACACACACACACACACACACACCTTTAGTAAAAGTTTACGACAACATCGACGTAAAACGTAATCTTGTTCGCCTTTACCTCACAAGAACTAATGGAGTAAAACCTCATAAAAATAATTATAACTAAATATCATAAATATTTACAATGAAAAACCCAAACTTTTAAATGTAAATTTATTTCAAGTAAAAAAAAAAAATAGGAATTAAAAAAGTGAAAATATAAAATATTTTAAAGCAAAAAAATAGCCCTCCTCCCTCTCACCCCCACCCCCCAGCCCCACTACGTTGAAAAACCGTTTTATTAAAAAAATTATCCACATTATTTATATATTCATTAAATGTACAAAAACATTATTTTTGTATACAAGGAGGTAAAAAAAATTATTTTTAAGGGAATTTCAAATCCCAACACCCTTACCCCCCCCCCCCCAAAAGATCTCTTAATCCCTTCTAGGTAAAATAGAAAATTTTGGTACCATGGGAGTGGGAAGGTGGGGCTAATTCCTTTAGTTTTAGAGTTATTTATTTTTAATTTATATACATTAAAGAGGAAAATCCGACAAAAATATTAAAAAAATGTCTCCTTCAAACGGGAGTGTCATTAAATATATATTAAGAGAGAGAGAGAGAGAGAGAGAGAGAGAGAGAGAGAGAGAGAGAGATTAATTGTTTCATTTGCCGACACTCAAATATTTGTTTCGTGATACAAAATGAATTTTAGGGTTAATAATTTACGGCAGTGAACAAATACTTAATTGATCGAGCAAATGTTGCCCATGTTTGTTTATAAACGATAATTTGTTTAAATTAAATAAATGTTATATTAAATTATGTTTTATTTCACTTTTAACTTAACTATTGACATCATATGAGGGGTCGCGCGTCCTACGATACCTAAGCGCCACCACAGGCCAAAACGTGTTTTTGATGGATATCACTATTTTCACCCTTCCTCTATCGCGTGGTTTGGGTTATAATGACCTTACGACACTAGAAGTATGGTTGAAAACTTTATGAAGCGAACTACTTTTTTCACCTCTATCGCCAGCCAAAAGTTCACCCAAAGTTCGGCATAATAAGAAAAAAAAAAATTAAATAATATATATATATAAAATATGAAAATCTATTCCAAAAACTCATTAACATCTTCATTAGCATACTTAGAACTCTAATTTAGCCAAAAATGAACGCTCTAGCTCAATTAATAACAGAAATACTATGGCCAGAATATTGCTGAACTTTGGAGGCGATTTCTGACGAATTTTAATTTTGGCGCTTAGGTACCGTAAGACGCGGGACCCCTCTATATATATACACACAAATATACATATATAACATTTATTAACGGTATTTGAACCTCTTTTCCGAAGATCTTTCAATCAACGTGCGGAGTTCTTTTACTCGTTACGCCACCCCCTGCGCTACCTACGCGATTAACGAATCGGAAGTTTATACTTTTGTTCTACATTAGAATTTGCGTAAATACTTTTTAGTTGAAAATTTTTATATTTGCATTTAAAAACTTTAATTATATTTAGAAAAATAAAGAAATACACTTTTAAAATTAAAAACAACAGCATGGGTGTTGTTGTTGTTGTTGTTGTTGTTGTTCGAAAATATAATTCGTAAATGTTTATGTTGCATTCACAATACAAATTCTACAACAACAAAATTAATCTAAAAAATGTCAGTGGTAACTAATCAAAGTGATTATTATATTTTAATCATTGCTTTATTTGATCCAATAAAAAGTGCTTTGTTGTTTTAAAGTTATGATTTTTCTTTGTTATTAACAAAATGAAGCCAACAAAATACGTATGGCAATTCTATATAGAGAAATTTTTATATTTTAGCCATTACTGTATTTGATCCAAATAAAAAGTGGTCAGCTAAACGCGTTGTGTTATTTTAATAAAAGCTTTTCCCCTGTGTGTGTATATATATATATACACAGTTTTAATGAAAAGAACTGTAAATTATTCAGTATTTATTGAAGTTTTCTGTATTGAGCTTTTCTGCCGAGCAAAGCTGACCGTTTGGTGTGGTATGACATCCACAACCACTGTTGGGGCCGGCGGTGTTGGGCCTTTTATCATTCGGGACGCAATGAATGCCGAAAGATACCCGCAAATGTTGAAGAAATCACGTATGGCCAATGATTTCGCAATGGAATAACATTGATAATCTTCATATCACGCAGGATCATCTCATTTTTCTAACAATGTATGGGCATGGCTGCGTGACAAATTTCCAAGACGATGGATTGAAAGACGTGGTGCGCATGAACGGCCTGCTCGCAGCCCAGACCTAACACCTTGCGACTTCTTTTTGTGGGGTTAAGCCAAGGAAAAAGGTTATCGTCACAAACCTAAAGATCTTGATAAACTGGGGAAAGAATGAACCATGTTCTCAACAATGTTCCCGAACGCGTGTTACGAGCAGCGGTGGACAACATACCTGTTCGTCTAAGGAAATATTGTGATAATGCAGGAGCATATGTGGGAGTATAAAGTGCGTATAAATGTATGTGAATGAAAACCTCAATAGATAATAAACAATCTACAGTGTGTTTCATCAAAATTGAGTAAAATAATAGGGAAGTTATACGAATTTTAAAATAGGAGTTACTTATCATACACCCTGTATATATATTATTTATATATATATATCTACAGTATACTGTATATATATGTGCATTTGATCATCACCTATATAGGAAAATAACTATATTATAACCATTAATTGGCGAGTCCATTTTGAAATTAATGTTTCATATAAATTAATATAACATTTTATATAAATGGAAATAAAATCAGTAATTACATCCTATCAAGTCAATAGAATCATTTCACTGCATTGACTGGACTGGAGTAACCGTAACCATGCGAGTTTATTTGAGAGAGGTTTAAATGGGTTTTGAAGTGATTAATTTAAATGACTTCAGTTTAATATTACCGACACTGAATTAATGACTGAGCAAAAATTGCAAAAAGGTTTTATTCAAAATTTTAATTTAATTTAGAGGATATAAAAATTAAGAATATGTTAAATAATAAATAAATTAATAAATAAATAAAAAATAAAATTAATAAAAATAAATAAAAATAAAAATAAAAATAAAAAAATAAATAAAAAAATAAGTAGATAAATAAAATTATCTGTCTGTCTTCCATTTGTTATCCTTAAAAACTTCATCCATGGATGTCATTCAGTTGGGGAAAGGACCTTGAGATGGATGAGATTCTGTTTTACAAACTGAAAAGAAACCCTGTGAAACCGTAAGTAGTAAAATGAGCAACTGTGATAAGGAGACAGGAAAATTGTCTAGAAAAATAAAAGATCACAGTACAATATCACAGAATTAGCTAAGGAGAAGTCATTTATAATGTGTATATTTGTAAGTTTAACTGTGACATAAGATTAAGCCTTATATGGAAGTAATAGGGAACTAATTATAGAAGCCTATACGCTATATCAAGTTGGATTATATGAACAAAATTGGATTTGCTAAAGTCAACGTCCGATCTTATGCGAGTCGATCTTATTCCAGATCGACCTTATGCAAATATATGAATTTCAAATGAAAATAATAAGTTTGTTCGGTATTAAATTACATTTTAAATGTAAATTACTAACTTAGCTTAACCTAACCGGGCATAATGTAAGCTAACTTAGCATGAATTCAACATGCATAACGTCGAGAATTTAGACATTACGAAAGTTCAGAAACTTTGGTCTTTGGTGTCGACATTGTGCAGATCGACCTTATGCGAGCCGATATTGTGCAGATCGATAATGTTTCGCTACCCCATCAGGCTAAGACATTTCGTGAAGGTAACATTTTATCGATAAGTTTGTGTGTGTATACGCAGTAAATTTCACTAGAAATGCAGACGCCATTCATTTTTGTGTGGAAATAAATTGTGTAAGACGAGACGCAATCAATATTGCAATAGCCATCATTTTTCTCACTTATTTACTAATATATCGTAATGAAATCTGGTGCAATGATGCATTAAGAAGCAAACACGAAAGCGCTTGGTCATTAAATATTATTTCATTTGGAGCTACTAAGATACAAACAAATCTCGGGTTCTCGTACAAAGTCCCTGGTCATGTTCTGGCTATGAAGGGAGAACAAAAGCGGAAAACAACATTCTCCTTCAGAATCCAGAAATAACGCGGAATGCTGCAGAAGGGATCGAATTCCAGTCAAGCTTTGTTGTTCAAACAAGAGGACCTTTCAGCAAACTTTAAATATATTCTGATTTTATATCTACCAATATTTTATCCTCACTCTAACTCCCTTTCTGCAGTGGAGTCTGTGTGGCGTCGTAAAAGTCTCCGGTTGCGTCATAATATATTCATTTGATCACGTGGAGTCTCACTTTAATAATAAATTTTAATAAGTTTCCCTTAAAAATATTTGATGGAAGAAAATGACGCGATGAGACGTAATTAGATGACAGAAATTCATTTCTACTCTGGGAGCATTTCTACAACTAGATCAGGTCACACGCACACTATATATATAATATATATATATATATATATATTATAATATATATAATATATATATATATATACATACACACAGGGTGATTCAAAAGTCAGGTTACATAGGGAAATACTGTATTATGTAATGATACAGGGAATAAGTCACATCACATGTTCGATATGCAAACGTTAACGGCAATGCACTTGTGCAGACAGCTAGGAATATCACATCAATGCGCTCCTCCTTCGATAACATCTCAACTCATTTACCTGCAAAGAAACAGAAAAGCCCTATGTAACCTGACTTTTGAATCACCCTGTATATATATATTATATATATATATATACACACATACATATATACATATATATATATTGGTGAATTTTAAACTTCTGACACTTTCAAAAGGTTTGTATTTTTTTATTGATTGAAACAAAAACATGAAATTTTTACTGTACCTTAACCACACGTGAGAAATTAGTTCCTTAGTGTTAAACATGCCCAATGTGATATACTTTCGACGGAAGTGTCCTGTACAACAAATTTCCTACAGTTTATGATAAAGGAATATCATGACTACCAACATCACCAGATCTAAACCCCTGTGACTTTTATCTGCGAGGTTATTTAAAAGATACAGTGTTTAAACACAATTCACACACAAGGGAAGAGCTGAAAACGTCAATTGAGCAAGAAATTTCTCAGATTTCAATAGATACTCTGTCCAGAGTAGTGAAAAATTTTGTTGTTCGTGTGCGGAAAGTTAATTTGCTAAGAGGACATAGTATACAGCATGTTTTGCACTACGAGACTAATTCTTCATGTGTAGAGAATGTACAGTAAAAATTTCATGTTTTTATTTCAGTTACTACAAAAAAATTACGAACCTTTTGAAGTATCATGTTTAATAAAATCATCCGATAGTATTTCTATATTCAACTATTTAGTAAGAGCAAACAAAAAATATTGAAAGATAGTACAGTATCATTATTCCTGAAAAATGGATTTCTCGGGCACCCTGTACATGGTGTTTATAAAGTCCCTATCTATTTCAGTGAAAACGTAGCAAAAAGGGTAAAATTCAATAACAATATAATACAAGGCATACATTTAATGAATACTTAAGCATATGATTCTACATGAGCACCATCAGTATCTCTACAGAGTTCGAATTTGTCAGCAGCATTGCGGAACACATTTTGGAGCATGACAGGGGTTATTTTTGTAACTGCTGTTACGATACCAGCACGTAAATCTTGCGGATCTGTAACCCTCGTTTGACAGACGTTTGATTTGGTAAAGCCCCATGCAAAGAAATCCAAGGGCGTTAGGTCAGGAGATCGAGCCGCCCAGGGCCTGCTGCCTCCACGTCCGATCCACCGATTTGGAAATCGTTCATTTAGGTACTTCCGAACAATGTTTGCGTAATGACAAGGGGCCCCATCTTGTTGAAAGACGACGGTGTTTAAAATGCCATCTGAATGAAGCTGGGACATTTACGTGCTCGTATCGTAACAACAGTTACAAAAATAACCCCTGTCATGCTCCAAAATGTCTTCCGCAATGCTGCTGACAGATTCGAACTCTGTAGAGACACTGATGGTGCTCATGTAGAATCATATGCTTAAGTATTCATTAAACATATGCCTTCTATTAAATTGTTATTGAATTTTACCTTTTTTGCTACGTTTTCACTGAAATAGGGACTTTATAAACACCCTGTATTTCAGATAAATTTGAAACGATAAAAAATGCCAAAACTAAAATTAAACTTAGTTTTGAGACCAGGATATGGTTAGATACTGTACTTAAGGCTGTAATTCCATTTTAAAGAGTTAGACGTTTAAAAAATCACCCAGTATATGTATGTGTATATGTATATGTATATATATATATGTGTATGTGTGTGTGTGTGTGTATATATATATATACACGCCTTGGTGGTGTAGTGGTTAGCGTCGCTGACTACGAATCCATCGGCTCCGGGATCGAGAGGGGGTGACGGCTGGCGGCGCGCAGCAAAACCCAGCTGTTCATCCTTCTACACAATAAAGAAAGTGGTTGGTAGATAAATGGGTACCCTGTGTAGCCTAGTGGTTAAAACGCTGGGCTGCTGGTGGGGGGTGGTTTAGATTCCACGTTAAACTGTAGGTCTAAAGTGGAGTGAAAAAGCTTGACCTTCGTCAGAATGAACAATTCGAGCGGAAGCAAATTAAAGGTATACAAAAAACTCTAAATCAAGTACGTAAGTCGTCCTTTATGCTACTTCAGCCTTTACACACACACACACACACACACACACACACACACACCCTAATCTAAGCGTGTGTGTGTGTAACTCAGGCTAACCTAACTTAAAACAAATCAGAGGGTGTGTAAAGGCTGAGGAAGCATAAAGGATAACTTACCTGATCTCGAATTTTTTTAATTAAAACCCTGACGCGGATGAAATTTAAAAAAAAAAGGCTCTCTAAAGTTTCTTATAGAACCCCTACCTCCCCCCCCCTACCCCAATCCTACTTTAACACAAGCGAAAGTAGGATTAAAAATTTTAAAATATGAAATATATAACCTGTTCAACATACTGAGTAAGATGTGGTCATGGACGAGAATATACACAAATGCTCGACCATATTCTGCATATATGACAATTATTTATATATATATATATATATACTGTATAATGTATGCATGTATATAATTGTACAGTTGATTATATCTTACCATTTTATATTTTTAGCCACAGAAGATGGAAACATTTTATTTCCGAAACGTTTGGATGTTTTATTAATGTTTATAAATTGCTTCCTCTGCTTTCTATTTATAGGTACATTGAGGTTCCCCAAGGAACAAGCCAATCTCCACTATTATTTTATATATATATGTAGACTCTCATTCTTGAATGGTGAAATGTTGAAGCGAAGTCTGATGAGTGAACAAAAGCAACACCGACCACCATTTGTGTTTGTATTTGGCTCTTCACCACCTGATAGCAGTTTCTATTCTTGTTTACAATTCGATAATGATGCGGGGAATGTAATTCAATCACTCTTTACCCCGAAAATAACTAGAATTTCTTATTAATTTTATTTTAGTCCAGACATGGTTTTTACTGCGTGATTTCCACGCAGAAAATTAATAATAAACTACTTTTTGATTGGTTACATTAGTAAGTAGGCGACTAACCTACTTTTATAAAGAATTCCAACTTACAGATCAACAAATCAGTAAAGACTCACTCTCCCCCATCTCCCTCCTACTGACTCTCCTTTCCTTCTGTAGTAAATGTAGGAGGAGGTGCTTGTCGGGTCTGGTTGCAGAGCACTGGGAGTTTTCAGATGTCACCCCATTGGTAGAGACAGGAAGCTTGATGGGAGTTCTCGGGAGTCAAAACCTCCGAATAGCGAATTAAGTTTAAAGGATGGCTAGCCTTTAGATACAAGAATGTATATGTGTATCGATAGAAGCAGTTATATCCTTTTAAATGTAAATGGAGGAGGAGGCGCTGGCCGGGTCTGATTTCAGAGCACCGGGAGTTCTCAGATGATGGGAAGCGTGATGGGAATTCTCAAGATTTAAAACCACTGAGTAGACATATTCAACTTCAAAGAAGCTACTTAGCTGGAGTAGAACTTTAGTTTTAAATAGTTTGTAACAACTCTGAAAAAGGAAAAAAATTACACATATGCACATTGTCGGGAGAAGCCTTAACTTTGGGAGCGGAGGGGGGAGCGGTGCTGGCCAGCTGGATGAACCTCTGGATCAGTGTTTCTTTAACCCTTTAAGGACTGAAGGTACAAATTGCTAACGTTTCAAATATAAGCATTCATAACTTAACCCTACAAAAAATTCAGGGCTTAAGGAGTTAAGTAATTCCTATGTGAACGAGGCGATATAAATGACGTTGATAAAATCCTTTCCTTGAAAAATGGGGGAATATCAAGCATTCACAATAATTCCAAAGCGAAAGATGGCAATGTGGCTTATTAATTTTTAAAAGCAAGGTTCTCAGCACGATGGCCTTGGCATTCATCGAAATGATGATACATCGATGAAATGTTTAAGTCTTTTATATAATAATAAATAACTAAAGTCTTTAAGAAGAATGCGTGGTATAGATTAGATTCAGTAGTTTAGGGTTTCATACTATCCTTTGCTTTCCACTATCCTCTAATGCGTAATTGGGTACATGAGAAAATATACACATGGTGTGAATGAACTCTGAAACTATTATTTTCATCATACTTTTTCAACTTTCGTATAAGTTTTCTTTCACAACGATTTTCTGTCAGCAGTGACTTGTGGAGAAGAGAGAACCTTGTCTGTTCTATACTTTACTAATTACTATTAGTCCTGTGTGAAAGGTTTATACGTCTATAAGTGTAAACATGACATAACTTTTCAGTACCCTTTATTTTCCACTTATTTCTCCAAAATTTCTTTCTTGGGCTAACCTAGAGTGGATTTTAGGGTCTTTGTTAGCTTCTCTGTAACATACGATTTACGTAAAGTCAAGATGCACAAGCAGTGCTTTGATGTAATTTACAAGCAACAAGCGGAGATAAATCCTTCCTCAGAGATGTAAAATGATCTTTACGAAAGGCATTTGTAGAATATTAGACGAGAAATTCGGAGATTACATCACAAAACATATACTCGCGAAAATCAGTTAGAAATAAATATAATGTTTAGAGGAGTGTTGAAAGTTAAGTGTGTGTGTGTGTGTGTGTGTGTGTGTGTGTGTGTGTGTGTGTGTGTGTGTGTGTGTGTAAGCAACTGGGTATAAAGTGAGGTCGAGTGTGTGATAATTCACAGATGTAGTGAGGTAATTTTTTTATGTGGTAACACTTTTGGTTCCTCAGAGAGGAAAAAATAAAAAATATATATTGTTGAAACATTTTTGCGTCAGGATTAGGTTAGTCCTATTTAGGTTAGGTTACGTTATGGTAGGTTACTTTAGGTTAGGTTACGCTATGGTAGGTTACTTTAGGTTAGGTTAGCAAATACCTCGCTGTTTATACTTAAAAATAACCAAGCTCGCCTAGAAACCCACTCCTATCAGACTAGACATAGATCAAAACGTGTTACTCCTCAATTCAGAACGTTTTCATCTAAAAATTACCCATTTTCATTAGACAAACTATGGAATGATTTAAATGCTGATCTAAAAAATATTGTGAATGTAAATTCGTTTAAAACAAGTCCAAATCTCGATTAACTCAACCATTACCTTAATTCTTGGTCACACAAAATTTAAAAGAGTGGGTCCTTCCTGACCCCGCGATAGTGGTTGAGGGTTAATAATAGAATAATAAAAATCTAGATTAAATGTATTCTATTGTGTGTCCATTTTGCATGTAACATCGAGTTGTTTGTACTGTATTGATATGTCTTCATTAATGACTTTGTATTTGTCTCATATCTATAATAAGTTAAGATTAATATACAGCAGGGTAGCCCAGAAGACTCAATCGGTTATAATTAAAACGAAAATCCATCTGGCAGATTTAAAAAAAAAAAAGAATATTTGTCCAAATGGTTATATTTTACACTTTAAAAATTCAATAATTATTTTAAACTACTTATAAACGTTTTACTTTTTGATTTTTTGTATTTTCGCTTTAATTATAACAGATTGGGATTTATGGGCCACTCTGTATACTGTATTAGTTCGATTGAGTATTAAACAATTTGAACGCGACTCGTATAATGATATTAAGAGCCAAATTATATAAATAATCCAATTAACAGTATTACTGTGACGTAACGGGAATTGTATTACTGTGACGTAACGGGAATTGTATTACTGTGACGTAACGGGAATTATTACTGTGACGTAACGGGAATTGTATTACTGTGACGTAACGGATTGTATTACTGTGACGTAACGGGAATTGTATTACTGTGACGTAACGGGAATTGGTATTACTGTGACGTAACGGAATTGTATTAGTGTGACGTACGGGAATTGTATTAGTGTGACGTAACGGGAATTGTATTAGTGTGACGTAAGGTGAATTGTATTAGTGGACGTAACGGGAATTGTATTAGTGGACGTAACGGGAATTGTATTAGTGTGACGTAACGGAATTGTATTATTGTGACGTAACGGGAATTGTATTATTGTGACGTAACGGGAATTGTATTATTGTGACGTAACGGGAATTGTATTATTGTGACGTAACGGGAATTGTATTATTGTGACGTAACGGGAAATTGTATTATTGTGACGTAACCGGAATTGTATTTATTTTATAAATAAATTTATAAATGTAAATAACTTAATGAAGTCACAATAACAAATTTATTACCTTATTTTCAATTATTAATTAATTTACATACTTGAAATTAATTCTTATTCATGTTATGTATTACACTGATATGCGTATGAAATTTTTTTGTCTGCTGTGAGGTTTTTTCACTCGTATTATATAATTCGACCATGCTGAATTTCGAAAATGACATTGTTTCCTCAATCAGGTCAGGTTTTCTCTCTATTGGCCATTTATTATAAGTCCAATTTTATCCCCAAATTTATTGATTTTTTTTAGCTTAAACACTGTAGATACGAGTAATACAGGGCTATTCAAATTGATTCACTGATTTCAAATGAGAATATTTTTTAATGTTACAAATCAGTGTGATTTGTGATACATCAACCAAAAGAAAACTGTCCAAATTTTGTCTCTCACCTCATAAATGCTCTATGTGACTTCCCCTAGTTACACGAGCAACGTCGACACGATAGTCGAATTCCTCCCATACTCGCTCCAGCATGTCCGTTGTCACTGACTCTACGGCAGTAACAATGCGAATGTTTCCTCGAACTGCCGATACCACCGACGGATGCTCTGAGCACCCGGTGGATCTGTTCTGTAACGTCGACGAAACTCACGCTGCACTGTGACTACCGATTTACAGCTCGAAAACTGCAACACACAAAACGCCTTCTGCTGTGCGGACGCCATTTTCACACTGACTGTTTGTTGCTAGGCTAGGCCACGGCGTGACTTTGGAGCCCTCTCGCGGTGATCTTGTAAAACTCGGAGATTTCCTCTTTCATGTGGTGTAGCCCAGTTGATGCACGGTTGATAGGTACGGAAGTATTCTCAGTTGAAATCGGATGAATTTTTTGAATAGCCCTGTATTATAAGAACATTCGTGAAAAATGAAAACATTGTGTGAATAAATGTTTTTATTCATACAATGAATATGGAAAAAAGTTTATTGAGGAAGGAATTAAGTTTTTTTGGCTTTCCGTCTGTGTTTTTCTTCGGGCACGTCTCGCTTCAAACACCAGCAATAGTCCGCCAGCATATTGATATCCCAGTTTCCCTGGTACCTCTCTTCCATTATTTTGATATCTTGGTGAAATCGTTCACCCTGTTCCTCACTATAATCCCCGCAATTTTCAGGAAAATAGTCCAAGTGGGACCCCAAAAAGTGCATTTTTATGGACATGCGCGACCCATGAGCTTTGAAAGCTTCCATCAAGTTTTCGACAACGGACTCGTATTCTGGACTTCTACGCTTGCCAAGAAAATCAGTGACAACTGATTTGAATGCCTGCCAGGCATTCTTCTCAGTTGGAGTCATTGCGTTTTCGAACTGAGTATCCTTGATCAAAGTTCGAATTTGAGGACCATCAAAAACCCCAGAATTTAGTTTAGCATCAGATATATGAGGAAATTTACTCTCGAGATATCGGAATGCTGAACCCTCCTTATTCATTGATTTGATGAAATTTTTCATCAAGCCCAGCTTAATATGAAGTGGTGGGAGCAAAATATTTGTTGGTGATACAAGGGGCACTGAAACGACATTATGCGACCCAGGTTCAAAGTTCTCTCTGGATGCCCATTCACGCTGTGCATAGTGCTTCTCATCCGCTCGGCTATCCCATTTGCAGAGGAAACATGGGTATTTCGTGTATCCCCCTTGCATTCCCAATACAAATGCCACAATCTGAAAAAAAATGAAAATATTTAAAGAATTTGTTCTATCAGATAAAAAAATCTATGCATTGGACTGTATCACTTCTGTGGGGAAGTTAAGTGTTCTTATACGCTCTCAAATAACCTTTGGAAAAAACATAGTCAATAGCAATAGTTTACTTATATTAGTATTACCTTCAAATCTCCACAGATCCTCCAGTTATGTTGGTCGTATACGAGAGCATCCAGTAAAATTTTCATGTTATCGTAGCTCTCAGTAAGTTGTACGGAATGTGCTACAGGGACTGATGCAACCCTATTCCCAATGTTGAGAAGTACTGCTTTCAAACTTCGTTTAGACGAGTCTATAAATAGCCTCCTTTCTGATGCGTTATATGGCAGGCCCAAGGATTCGATTAGCCCCTCAACATTGCAGCAGTACACTAAGGAAGAGGTATTTTCGTGCACTGCAAAAAACTTGCGGAATTCTTCCTCTCGTTTCCTATACCAGGAGAATGTTGTTCCCGGAGCCAGCAAGTTGTCCTCTCGAAGTCGTGAGCCCAAGATCTCGGCAGCTAATTTAGAAAGTCCTAAATCCTGGTAAGATCATTAAGTTTGGCCTGGTTGAGAGGCCTCGGCTCATTTGAAGCGGTATTTTGAGGTATATACGACTGGGACTGGTCATTGGCATTGATTCATCATCAGAATCATCGAAGTCCAGGGTTTGAGGTGGGTCGGGTATTGGAATTCCAGGACCATGGGGTACAGGTCTCATAGCAGAAGGAATGTCAGGGTATACAACAATGTGTTTATTCTTCTTGTTAACTCCTGAAAATAGAAACACAGAAACATGGATATAAAACTTGCATATGAAATAGAAGAAGCATTCAGACAGTGGCGGCTCGTGAGGGAAGGCTGCGGTCTGTAAGATATGAAATAGGTCGATGGAGTCTGTATATTTTCTTTCTTTTTCATTCATATTGTCCCTTCGGGGACAATATGAATGAAAAAGAAAGAAAATATACAATCATTGTATATGTAAATGTAACTTGTATAACAATATGTATGTGTAAATGTATTTTCTATAACAATATGTATATGTAAATGTATGATTACCATTATGGTGAATATTATGCTATATATGGTGAATATTACATTATGGTGAATATTATGTCAAGTTTCATACGAGGATTTCAAAATATTTAAGAAAAATAAATTTATAAGCCCACCTTGGATGTTTGTCATGCAGAAATAGCAATCTGTCACGTGATCCTTTCCTTCTCTCCAAATCATGGGAATTCCAAAAGGTAAAGATTTCGCTCTGCCTTTGCTCCATCTTCTCAAATTTTCAATGCACGTCTTGCAGCACATATGAGGGGCGAAATTTTTGTCCTGGTCCCCTAGCTTAATTCCAAAGTATGCTCTATACATTGTCTTCACAAATTTAGTGATTTGGGACTGTTATTTGGCATGGTAACCGTCCCACATATGTAGCAGAATCTATTGGGATCATTTTTACACGCTCTATTCATTATGAAATATTTTATCTATATGCCTGAAAAGTAAAAAAAGATATTATACAAGTGAAACAAGTGATGATAGATGTTACTGTTCCAATTCCGCTTTGACAAAATCACGAAAAATTCTATTTTACTTATGAGGCCATAGCCGGATAACCTGAGCTGATTGAGAAAAACGGATTGCAGATTCGAAATCAGCAGGAAAAACTATAAGAATCACTTACAAAACCCTTGACAGCAAAATTGATGCAGACCAGTGTTATTATTAATTATTAATAATAACTATCCGTTTTATCTATAATTAAGAGCCCAGTAAAGCCTAAAGTTTAAGGACGAAATAAAATAATTAAATTTCGCAATTTATTTATTTTATGTTAAAATTATTAATTTAACAAAAAAAATTAACATTTTATTCATTGTCCCCCCCCCCCCTCCGTTATTAAACCCTTCTCGGTTCGATAATACTCAAGTTGAGTTCAGTGTGTGGAGTTGGGGTGGGGGGTGCGCGCGCAGACCGATAAAGTTTACGAGGGGATGAACATGACTATATTAATCAAGCGTATATGGAGAGAGAGTCCTTTTGCGGAATATGAAAAAACAGTCATTGATACGATAAGTTTTTATTAGAGGGTGGGGGGGGAAGGTAATTTTTTTTTTTACAAAATGAGGGTTTAAAAAAAAAAATAGACCCCGTCAAAAACTCGGTTTTATTTAAGGTATAAACTTAAAAGTAATCTAACTATTAAGAAAACCTTATTCTGTCATCCCTCAGGATCGTATTAATTCTTACTGTTGAATAGCAAAAGTTATTAAACTTATTTTTTAATAACTGTTGAATATCAAACGTATTTAAACTTTTTTTTAATAACTGTTGAATATGAAACATATTTAAACTTTTTTTAATAACTGTTGAATATCAAAAGTTATTAAACTTATTTTTTTAATATACACTATGAAAGACCTCTAAAATTATATTCAAATGTGATTTTAATAAAATACCTAATAAAATACCAACATCAGATTGATAAAAAATACAGGAAACTTCCTTTGAACATATTCTAGGACCAGCATGCTTTCAAACAAACGCTTCTCCCTCCATTCCTCGCTACACATACATCTATCTTTCACACTACACAATCTTCTCAAAATTTATATAAAAAAAAGGCATCGTTGAACCTCGGAGACCTTGATTTCGGCTCTCATCCTCCTTGTATGGAAGGGGCGTTTTCGCCCTTGTCCCCTTCTTCCGTATTACAAAAAAATATTAACTAGCGTTGATGATAATTGAGCGTAATTTATGAGTTTACTTTATAATATATCAATTAAGAATAAATAAGTATTTTAATATACATACTATCCTATTAGGGTGTGTCAATTTTAGGGAGCAAAGTGAAATCTTTAGATTTTCAAAGACTACTAGTGACCAAATGATGCATTTTTATGTGCTAAATCGAAATATGGCTTTGAAATCCAGATTTGACCACTCCTAGCTACTTATATTTAAAGTTGAAGTTTATGAAAAATCAGCAATTTTTGCAAGTATTTTTTTTATTGTATATAACTACATTTTATATACATTACATACAATTAAAAACATTATGATTGTATTTCAATATTAAAACTTAGAAATATAGATAGGTTTCTTGAACTTTGCCAAGGATGCCATGTCTGCCTTGGTCTTGTTCCTGGACATGAGTTCCCTACTGGACACCTGGCCACTGATGTACGCCTCCCTCCTCTCTTGTGAGTAAGCATGTTGTGCTGCTTCAGTTGTCATCCTTACACACCTCTCTATTGACTGTGTGTGAGGGCCATGCAGGAACTTCTAATGGTCTATCCAGAAACTCCTTGATTGCAGCAGTGGTGAGGGAGCAGGTCAGAGGCGGCTCAGTCACGCCAGAGTTCCAGTCAAGCTCCGAGAGTTTGATGGCATCTGGGTTGATGTCAGGAGTCTTCCTGGGTCTGACACTGCAGACTCCTACCTGTGTGTCCTCATCTCCTTCACCTCTGATTTCCAGTATCTTCTTCACTGCCTCCCTCCTCTCCTCCTCCACCTCACTGCACAGCATGGCTTGGAGCACAGCCTCAGAGTGTGCATACCAGGCTGATCTCTTCACTGTAGGCATCACTATTCCTATCACCACCTTCTGACTTCTGAGCAGCTCCAGCTGGTACAGTACATGCCTGGGACCCTTCACCCAGCTGTGATTTAACTTTATGTTGAACCAGTTTGGCATCTAAACTCCCACTATGAATTCCACAATTATGCTCAGATTCTTCAGGTTCCTACCCTTCAGCCCATGTTTGGAAATCCACAATCTGCAGAACCTTAGAGCCGTGGTGACCCACCTACTGTGACAGACTGGCCCAATCTCCAGAGAGCTAGACTCTGAGGTACCTCTCCCGATCTGATGACAGTGATGATTCTGTAGCCATATGATTGGTCTGTGCTAAGGTCCTTGACTATGTACTCTCCTCCAACTCCATCTCCAGCAGTGACTCCTCCCTCAACTCCTTTTCTTTATTGGCTGACTCCTCTGCCTTCCTCCTCCTCTTCTCCTCGGCCTTCCATCTCTGCTCCTGTCTCTGCAGCACTGCTTCCTGTCTCCTGGTCTCAGGGTGATCAGCTAGACCCATCTGGTGTGCCCCCCACTGCCCACCTTTTCTCTCTGACCTTCAATGAAGGCAAGCTCCTGCACTGGTATCTTCTGCTCGCTCCTGCAGCTGTAGTCAATGTGAACTTCACTGTTGCAGACAGGGTTGCACCCAAGCTCACTGCAGCTCCTGATCACACAATGACAGGTCAGGATGTCCACCAATTTGTCCAGTTTCATCATGAACCCATCTTTGACCTCTAGGTTCACATTGCCAATGGACTCCTTCACTGCCTCATCCCACAGTGCCTTCACTTTAGCCCTGATCCTGGCCTCAGTGTTGATTACAGATCCTGTGAATAGAGCGTTGGCCTTTCTCCACTGAGCCAGTAACCCTGGAACAATGTCAGGTCATTAACTGGGTAATTTCTCCTGTCTTCCTCACTCATCTCTCTCCTCAACAAACCATACCTCAGCAGATCTCTGGCTGTGGGCAGCTCAGCAGGGGGAAGTTCCCTCCCAGTCCCCACCAAATGACTTAGGTGACAACTTGATTTGCTTCGGGTTCTGATTTCTTTTCGACTCATCCTGTGGACCTGTGAACAAAAGAAATGTCATTGAAATTTGGATAGGCCTACTGATTGTGATTACATAAAATTAAATTGAAGTTCTTAATATCTTCCTATAAGCTCAGATAAAAGGTCGTGTTGTTATAGGTACAAACTTAATTATTCAAAGTAATGACAATTTCATATATTTATCATATCAAAATATACAGAAAGTTTGGGTCACACACAACATTTCGAATAATTTGAATTACACAATATTTACATTACGAAGTAATCAAAATTGTCAAAAAGGAGGGAAAACACATACATTCACAATCAAAACTCCAGCATTTGTGACTATGTGAAACTTAGAAACCACACTGCACACCAAAACTAACCAAAGTTGACCACACATATCAATGGCACATTGATATACAATGCTACAGTCATATTTAGGTTATACTTCAAACCTTTATGGTCAAATATAAGTAGGTAAATGGCTTTTTTAAACAACACTAAAGTTGCTAGATAATATGACATCATTTGAGCATTGGTAGTTTTTGAATTGTTGACTTTACTAAAATTGACACACCGTACTATCCTATCCCTGATTGCAACTAACTATTAAAAAAGAAGAAAGGGTTGAAAATAATAGATAGCCACTAATGCAGGGAGGGGGGGGGTGTCACCAATAGCCGGACGGTCGACGAATTTTATACGGATCATTGGGAATAAAACCCATAATCTGATTATAGGCTTTACTTTAAAATATAGGCAAACTTCGACATTTTGAAAATCAGGATCAAAGTTTTTCTATATCTAAAATTTAAATATTCTCTCTCTCTCTCTCTCTCTCTCTCTCTCTCTGGTGCCTGGTGACTGGAGGGAGGCCAACGTGACCCCTATCTTTAAGAAAGGGGATCACGAAAGTCCAGGGAACTATCGTCCTATTAGTCTCACTTCAGTTGTAGGTAAATTATTAGAAAGGATAATAGCTGATAGAATCGTTGACCATTTGGATTCCTACAAGCTGCTTGGGGACTCCCAACATGGGTTTAGACGGCATAGGTCGTGTCTCACCAACTTGCTCGAGTTTTTCCACGTCATGTTGAGTGAGTACGATAAGAGTAGGGCGATTGATATACTTTATCTCGACTTTCAGAAAGCCTTTGATAAGGTACCTCACCGCCGGCTAATGGCGAAAGTGCGCGCGCTGGGTATCGGTGGGGAAATAGGTAGGTGGATTGAAAACTGGCTGAGGAATAGGCGGCAGAGGGTGGTAATTAAAGGGGCTAGTTCGGGTTGGGCCTCGGTCACTAGTGGGGTTCCTCAGGGTTCCGTTTTGGGGCCACTGTTGTTTACCATTTACATAAATGATATCGACGGTGGCATCGTCAGTCGGATCGCCAAATTCGCTGATGACACCAAGCTTGGGGCCAATGTTGGGACGCCCGAAGCGATCGAGGAACTGCGTGCGGACCTAGGTAGGATAGGAGAGTGGTCCGAAAAATGGCAAATGCCGTTTAACTTGGGTAAATGCAAAGTGATGCACATTGGCTACGCCAATCCCAAGTCGGACTACTCGATGTTGGGCAGTAATATCGAGGTGACTGATTTAGAAAAGGACTTGGGTGTGCTAATTAGCAGCGACCTTAAGTTTACCAAACAGTGTGTAGAGGTGGAAAAGAAAGCCCAGAAACTATTGGGTTATATCAGGAGGCAATTTCAGTTTCGGAACAAGGAGATTGTGCTCTCACTGTACAATTCCCTTGTTCGGCCGTACCTGGAGTATGCTGTGCAGTTCTGGTCGCCCACCCTCAGGAAAGATATTGAGAGGCTGGAGCGAGTGCAGGCGAGGGCCACAAAGTTAATCCCTTCCGTTAGGCATATGGGCTACAATCGACGGTTACGCGCCCTGAACTTGTTTTCGCTTGAAACTCGGAGGCTGCGCGGTCAACTGATCGAGGTTTTCAAGCTCTTACGAGGGTTCAACGATGTCGATTTTAGAAGTATGTTTAGTTTAAATGATAACCCAACTCGCAACAATGGTTGGAAGTTGGATTTGAAACGGTTTAGGACTAGTGTGTGTGGGAATTACTTTACGTATAAGATCTGTGACACATGGAACAGGTTACCTTCGGAAGTTGTGAACAGTTCCTCTGTGGATCAGTTCAAGAAAAGGTTAGACGAAATCTTGCACACTATTTGAGTGTGTAAAGACATTTAGGACCTCAGTCTGCGGAAATTTCTTTTCCTATAAAATAGTTAATATCTGGAACCAACTTCCCTCAGAGGTTGTTTCCAGTCAAAGTGTAAATCTGTTTAAAAATAGGCTAGACAAAGTACTGAACACACTCTTAGTTTAAGATTAAAACCTCAGAAAACTCTGCAGGAGTTCGCTTGCTCGGTGTCTCTGTGAGCAAGCTAAATATAGAGCTATTTATATATTCTCCACTTTCCTGTAAAATTTCCTTGGCTACTTTTCCAGGGTCAATGTATTTTCTTCAACCTTTTTCCGTACCTGCCTCTGGCAGGGAGGGAGCGGAGGGTGGGGAGAGAGCCTTCTACTTTACTATCCAGTTTTCTACTACTGCTAGGATAGTTGAAAGACAAAATTTTCCCTGGCTCCCGTTGCCATTGGTACCTCCTCGGTATGGGCCGCAAGGCCTTTTGAGGTACTTCTTTTCCTTGCAACTCCTTGTAACTCTCTCTCCAAACTCATTTTGCAAAACTCTCTATAAGGCGAAATATTTTTTAAACAGTATATACTTTAGCCCTTTATTGGCGACTGGTACAAATTGGTAACGTTTCATATACACACATTCATAATTTAATTTTACTAGTATAGTAAGATATTGAATACTCAATAGGTTAAGTTATTTACATGTGTACTATATATATATATATATATATATATATACATATATATATACATATATATATATATATATTATACACACACTGTGCATTCTATCATATTTGAGACTAAGGTCTTTAGATTAGTTGAGCACGAAAACTCGTATACACGTGACAGTCATTACACTAATTATATAATATTAAGTTTGGTCCCAATTAATTATATAGCATTAATTATACCCAATTTCAAGTTCACGAAATATCGTTTGAAGAAACCGTGAAGAAATTATCTCAATTGATAATTTGAATTAATTAACCCCAGTTACGCTATTTCAAATATTAATTCAAATAACTTTATATTCTAAATGTATCTGAAACAAAGTGTTAACAAAAACCCAGTTTATAAAATTTTAAAATTTATTCTTAACACGTTGGATGTCAACCGGGGTTTTTTGGCTGTTTACCCTCTTGTATCGAACACCATTTTAGCACTTCTAGTGGACTGATTTTATGATATTGTAATTTGTTGTTATGCTTGGTCCAATTACCACATTGAGGTAATTTTTTGACTCATAGCCCACCGGTGAGTCGTGTTGCACTTTGGGTCTCATTCTGTTAGGTGCCGCACAACCCACCGGTAAGTCATACCTAAGTCTTTACATTTTTTACCTTATTTCCAGCGTATATTCTTTATTATAATTTTGTTTACTTTCAGATTTAGGCGTTTGTTTTTATATTAAACAGTAAATAAAATTTGACATAATGACCAATGGATCATCAAATATATCATCTACAAAATTTTGTGAATCATTTAAGACAGGGGTGGAGAGCCTTTATTGTGTGGCGGGAAAATTTCATCTAAAATACTCTCCACCGGGCAAATTTCATCTAAAATACTCTCCACCGGGCAAATTTCATCTAAAATACTCTCCACCGGGCAAATTTCATCTAAAATACTCTCCACCGGGCAAATTTCATCTAAAATACTCTCCACCGGGCAAATTTCATCTAAAATACTCTCCACCGGGCAAATTTCATCTAAAATACTCTCCACCGGGCAAATTTCATCTAAAATACTCTCCACCGGGCAAATTTCATCTAAAATACTCTCCACCGGGCAAATTTCATCTAAAATACTCTCCACCGGGCAAATTTCATCTAAAATACTCTCCACCGGGCAAATTTCATCTAAAATACTCTCCACCGGGCAAATTTCATCTAAAATACTCTCCACCGGGCAAATTTCATCTAAAATACTCTCCACCGGGCAAATTTCATCTAAAATACTCTCCACCGGGCAAATTTCATCTAAAATACTCTCCACCGGGCAAATTTCATCTAAAATACTCTCCACCGGGCAAATTTCATCTAAAATACTCTCCACCGGGCAAATTTCATCTAAAATACTCTCCACCGGGCAAATTTCATCTAAAATACTCTCCACCGGGCAAATTTCATCTAAAATACTCTCCACCGGGCAAATTTCATCTAAAATACTCTCCACCGGGCAAATTTCATCTAAAATACTCTCCACCGGGCAAATTTCATCTAAAATACTCTCCACCGGGCAAATTTCATCTAAAATACTCTCCACCGGGCAAATTTCATCTAAAATACTCTCCACCGGGCAAATTTCATCTAAAATACTCTCCACCGGGCAAATTTCATCTAAAATACTCTCCACCGGGCAAATTTCATCTAAAATACTCTCCACCGGGCAAATTTCATCTAAAATACTCTCCACCGGGCAAATTTCATCTAAAATACTCTCCACCGGGCAAATTTCATCTAAAATACTCTCCACCGGGCAAATTTCATCTAAAATACTCTCCACCGGGCAAATTTCATCTAAAATACTCTCCACCGGGCAAATTTCATCTAAAATACTCTCCACCGGGCAAATTTCATCTAAAATACTCTCCACCGGGCAAATTTCATCTAAAATACTCTCCACCGGGCAAATTTCATCTAAAATACTCTCCACCGGGCAAATTTCATCTAAAATACTCTCCACCGGGCAAATTTCAGCTTTAAAATAGTTTTGGACATAATTTAATTAAATAAATATTGCATGACTTCAAATAATCAAACTGTCCGTGGGCAATTAAAAACTAGGCCGCGGGCGGCAGGTTCCCCAACCCTGATCTAAGTAAAGGTAACAGATGGCGTTATTTTTTTGAAAAAGGAATGGTTCAGTAGGTAATTTTTTCTAATCGTGTCTTTTCCTATTTGTTTATTTTTTATAAAAGGAAGTGTTCAGTTGATTGTTTTTCCAAAATTGTTATTCTTTTAATTTTAAAAGTATATATATTTTATTTTTCAAATATTTCAGGTCAAGGATTTTCTTTTTATTCAGTAATTCATCCACTGCACCGAGACCCTTCCAATGTACAGAGTGTACATAAAGTCAGGATCTATTTTTGTGAAGCACTTGGAAATTATATGGAATTCAATCATAAAATGATAAAGTGGTAACATTTATTAAATAATTAAGAGTAGGATTCGACGTGACGCCCATCATTATCCCTGCACAGCTCAAATCGTTCCGCAGCATTTCTAAACACATTCTGGAGCATTTGCGGGGTTATGTTATCTGCAGCAGTTCGTATACGTAAGTTTTCAAGACTCGTAATCTTCGTCTGATAGACGTGCGATTTGATAAAGCCCCATGCAAAGAAATCTAAAGGGGTTAAATCAGGTGATCTCGCTGGCCAAGATCTGTTGCTTCCGCGTCCGATCCAGCGATTTGGAAAACGTCCATTTAGATAATCCTGAACAGTTTTGGCATAGTGCCAGAGACAGGTACGGAAAAAGGTTGAAGAAAATACCTTGACCCTGGAAAAGTAGCCAAGGAAATTTTACAGGAAAGTGGAAAATATATAAATAGCTCTATATTTAGTTTGCTCACATGAGAGTATTCAGTACTTTGTCTAGCCTATTTTTAAACACATTTACACTTTGACTGGAAAAAACCTCTGAGGGAAGTTGGTTCCAGATATTAACTATTTTAGGAAAAGAAATTTCCGCAGACTGAGGTTCTAAATGTCTTTACACACTCAAATAGTGTGCAAGATTTCGTCTACCCTTTTCTTGAACTGATCCACAGAGGAACTCTTCACAACTTCCGAAGGTAACCTGTTCCATGTGTCACAGATCTTATACGTAAAGTAATTCCCACACACACACTAGTCCTAAACCGTTTCAAATCCAACTTCCAACCATTGTTGCGAGTTGGGTTATCATTTAAACTAAACATACTTCTAAAATCGACATCGTTGAACCCGCGTAAGAGCTTGAAAACCTCGATCAGTTGACCGCGCAGCCTCCGAGTTTCAAGCGAAAACAAGTTCAGGGCGCGTAACCGTCGATTGTAGCCCATATGCCTAACGGAATGGATTAACTTTGTGGCCCTCGCCTGCACTCGCTCCAGCCTCTCAATATCTTTCCTGAGGGTGGGCGACCAGAACTGCACAGCATACTCCAGGTGCGGCCGAACAAGGGAATTGTACAGTGAGAGCACAATCTCCTTGTTCCGAAACTGAAATTGCCTCCTGATATAACCCAATAGTTTCTGGGCTTTCTTTTCCACCTCTACACACTGTTTCGTAAACTTAAGGTCGCTGCTAATTAGCACACCCAAGTCCTTTTCTAAATCAGTCACCTCGATATTACTACCCAACATCGAGTAGTCCGACTTGGGATTGGCGTAGCCAATGTGCATCACTTTGCATTTACCCAAGTTAAACGGCATTTGCCATTTTTCGGACCACTCTCCTATCCTACCTAGGTCCGCACGCAGTTCCTCGATCGCTTCGGGCGTCCCAACATTGGCCCAAAGCTTGGTGTCATCAGCGAATTTGGCGATCCGACTGACGATGCCACCGTCGATATCATTTATGTAAATGGTAAACAACAGCGGCCCCAAAACGGAACCCTGAGGAACCCCACTAGTGACCGAGGCCCAACCCGAACTAGCACCTTTAATTACAACCCTCTGCAGCCTATTCTTCAGCCAGTTTTCAATCCACCTACCTATTTCCCCACCGATACCCAGCGCGCACTTTCGCCATTAGCCGGCGGTGAGGTACCTTATCAAAGGCTTTCTGAAAGTCGAGATAAAGTATATCAGTCGCCCTACTCTTATCGTACTCACCCAACATGACGTGGAAAAACTCGAGCAAGTTGGTGAGACACGACCTATGCCGTCTAAACCCATGTTGGGAGTCCCCAAGCAGCTTGTGGGAATCCAAATGGTCAACGATCCTATCCGCTATTATCCCCTCTAATAATTTACCTACAACTGAAGTGAGACTAATGGGACGATAGTTCCCTGGACTTTCGTGATCCCCTTTCTTAAAGATAGGGTCACGTTGGCTTCCCTCCAGTCACCAGGCACCTGGCCCGTCTCCAACGATTTGTTGAAGACTGTAGCCAGGTGGGGAGCCACCTGCTCGCGCACCTCCCGCAACACTCTGGGGAGAAACTGGTCTGGCTCAGGAGCCTTAAACGCGCTCAGTTTGTCTATTCTATCGGCAACGACTGTCGCGGTACATCGAACATCATCCAGGCCAGCACCTTCGTGCCTCACACCTGGCTCGGGGATGATGCGGGTGTCCTCCTGGTGAACACTCCCGCAAAGTACTCATTAAGCACATTAGCGATGTCCGCGTCCGAGGTCCGCAGAACGCCGCTTCCGTCCTTTAACGGACCTATCATGCTTCTAATGGGCTTTCTACTATTAACATAACTGAAGAACTCCTTAGGGTTCCCCTTGCAGAGGCTTGCCACCCGTAGTTCTTCGTTACGTTTCGCTAGCCTAACCTTCGCCTTCACTTCCCTACACAGGCGGACATACGCTAAAGTGTTCTCATGGGAACGATTGGCCTTCGCCCTCCTATACGCTACTTTCCTATTTCGTATAGCCGAAGCGATGTCACGATTGAACCACTTAGGCTGCGTTGAAGCAGGGGTGACCGGTTTTGAGGGTATGGCAGCAGACTGCAGCACCATAAACTCGTCCCGGAATGCACTCCACACTCCCTCAATATCGCCGCCGACCTCTAACCCCATATCTCCTACGCTATCCCTGAGGCTAACAAAGTTCGCCCGCTGGAGATCGAGCTTACTGCCTCTCGAGTTACTACGCTTCACCCGAGGGACGCACACATGGAACCTAATAAGACAGTGATCACTCCCGCCCAACGATTCGTCAACGGTGAGGCAAGTGACGAGGTTGTCTTCGGTCGTGAACACTAAGTCTAGAACGCTTTCGGCTCGTGTAGGCTCGTTGACCCACTGAGTGAGGAAGTTCTCATCAGCAAAGTCAACTAGCCTCCTCCCTTCAGCATCGGCAGTCCTGTTTTCCCACTTTATGCCGCGACAGTTGAAGTCTCCTAAAACTACACACACCCTATCCCCTAGCAGGCTACTGAGTTCGGTGTACAGGGCTGTATCCTCCTCGAGGAGGAGATGCGGAGGCCTGTACACCAAGATTAACCTATAGTTCGTCCCTCCCACGTTCAGATCGACGCCAAGCAGCTCCCGTTCCGACCGGAACTGGCAGTCAACCGGACTCAACGTGTCTCTGACGTATATTAGTACCCCACCCCTCCCCACGGGTGCGGTCTTTGCGAAACATTCTATACCCGGGAATTTCGAACTCCCCAACGTAGTCCCTACGATCAGTATGAATCCAGGACTCGGTGATAGCAACGATATCCTGGTATTCTGATGCTAAGAGCGCCCGTAGCTCGCGAAACTTGTTCCTAATTGACCTAGCATTAAAAAGCATTGCACGGAGGGAGCCTTCCCTATTCTGACCGCCCCCTAGCACGACCCGTTTCCCGAACAGCCAGGGCTGTCGGGAGTTGAAGAGCCCCTCACTAACGAGGGGGCAACTTCCGCAGGAGACTGAGCCCCCTCCAACGTAGGAGGAGGGTCACCCACCTGTACTTCGACGCACCCTTCAGTTGAAGGTACGTCCGCCACCGGCTCATCCTCATCTCTCCCCGGTGGGGGCCCATCATCTCTCCCCGGAGAGAGAGAGAGAGAGAGAGAGAGAGAGAGAGAGAGAGATATGCATGCGCGCGCGTAGGCATAAGTAGTAGTGTGTAATAATAATTCACAGATAAAGTGCGGTACATTTTTCGTGACGTAATACTTTTGGTACCTCGAAACATTAAAAAATTATATAAAAAATGTAGGAACATTTTAAATGTTGGATTACTCACCCAAATATTTGGAACTTCATCACATTCATTCACCGTGAAAAAGCTTTACAACAAGTTCATGGCGCACAGGCCGTAGCTGGTCACGGTCCGGAGCCAGGAAGAAAGTACAAAGCTGTAACAGCCCGACTACTTACAGTTATTCAAGACCAGAGAAACAGTCTTGGAGGGGGGGGGGATATTGTACGCCGGGGGATATTGCCCACGGGGGAATATTGTCCTAGAAGCCGATGGGTCGTGCGGTACCTACTGAACACCCAACCACGACCCAACGTGTTAATAAACGATAATTGTAATTTAACCTATTAAATTAGGTTAATTATAGATTAAATTGGGTTAGGTTAGGTCAGGATGGTTAAGTTTTTGTCGTTGGTAAGTCAGGCTAAGTTCGGTTAAGTTAGGTTAACTTAAGTTAACCTAGCAAGTTGGGTTAAATTGGGGTAGTCGATCCTTTTTCATTTAGTGAATTTAACCCTTATATAACATTAATGCGTGTTCTTCACGCAATATTAAAGGTTGCCTCTAGCTATGACCTATATTTTACAGCTACTCTCGAGTTCTATTTCATGGCACACTCCAAATTACACGTTAAGCCAGGGTTCATAGCTCATCGGGTAAGCTCATCTCCGTAAGCGAAGTGAAGACAATGAGGTCATGGTTTCGATTCATGGTTTCGATTCATGGTGGTGCTGGTAAAAATAATAATAATCCAGAAATTAGCGCAATGGGCCGCATTTGTTGGCCTGAGCGTTGTGCCAATTTGTGGCCCACCTGACTGATTAATTATTAAGTAGGCGTCACTGTTCTCCTTAGTTCATTCGGAGAATTTTACTTAAAAGGGCATCATTATGCATGGATACGATAATGGCAATGCAATTTCTCCCTAAACTATATTCATTTATTTCTCTATTACTGTTGCTTATATTTTAGACACCATTCACTTGTATTTTAACCATTTCAACCCCCAGTTTTTTACCTGCAATAACGTCCGGTAATACAATTTTTGAAGTACGCTCGTACCTGATCGTGATGAAAGGGTTAAGAGGCATCCTGGTCTAACATACCCTTATCATATACACTCCCACCTTATTAAATAGTTTTTAACCCTCTATGGACGGAATATTCTGTAGGGTCGTTGTATAACTGTTTGTTTGAAACGTTAATATTTGGCAGCGAAACGATGTCGATCTAAACCAGTGATGCACAAACCCTGGCCCGCGGGCCAAATGTGTCCCCCACGGGTCTTTTCAATTCAATGAAAAAGTTAGAATATAAAAGTGACCCAATTTATGAATTAGATGGAAAGTAAGTAGGCTAATACATTTAGTTATTTTCTTCGCTTGGCCTTCACATCAAAAAAGTTTGTGCACCATTGATCTAAATGTCGACACCAAAATTTCTGAACTTGTATAATGTCGAAAATCTTGACCTTGTGCGTGTCAATTAAAGGCATGTAAAGTTACTTTAAATTAGGTTAGGTTAGATTCAGTTTCGTTAAGGTTGGGTTACATTATGTCCGGTTAAGTTAGTAATTTTCACTGAAAATCTGAAATGAATGTAGGTTAATCGCTCAGTTAAAATAGTGAATAAAATTTAAATTTTCTTTTAAAATTCTTATACTTGTATAAGGTCGATCTAAAATGAAGTCGACTCGCATAAGGTCGAATGTCGACATTAGATTTTGTTCGTGTAATCCTATTATTTACATTCCTTACTGACACATTTAATTCTCAACAATTACGACCGACTTAATTGCATTTTTTTTTTGACAAAGTCTTCTTCTAAATGTTTCCTGCACCCTAATTATACTTTCACGAGAAGATGGAGAAGCTATCCCAAGCACATATAACCCCAAAAATGCGAGTTTAAGAGGTTGTTGTGTCGTAGAAATAGTGGTATTATTAAAATACAATCAGAGGAGCAATTTTCTCCTTTATTCAGGGTTTAATTGAAAAAAAAATTTAAATTTATTTGCAAGAAAATGCTTTTAAACAAATTTAGTTTGAACGCATCACTTTTGATGGGAAAACGTGTGTGAGTGAAAGGCGTCTAAACAGTGTGTGTGTTTTCTCTCTCACTCTCACTCGAAGTTCTCATAAGTGAGGATGTCATTGTCGTGAGGATGTCATTGTCGTGAGGATGTCATTGTCATGTGGAGCTCATATAGGGATCAATTTGGAATATTACAGAACACTTTTATACCCATTAAAATAGTTTCCTTGTCAACAAAGTCGCCGAAATGATTTAACAACGAAATTAGCAACGCTATTACGGAAAGAAATAAAGCCTACAAACTACTTAAGTCACATTTCAACCAGACTAATTCAGAAACCTATATGAACCTACGTCGGAAGGTTAAGTCCTTAATTAGATCAGCCAAACGTGGTGAAGAAACTTGAGTTGCCTCTCTGTAAGTTAACAAGTTTTTTTTTTTTGCCCATGTTAATAACAGGAAGCCAATTAAAAATTCTGTAGGTCCCATAAAAGAGAGAAATGGCGTACTGAAATTCAGTGATAAAGATAGCTAATACTTTAAACGAGTTCTTCGTTACAGTCTTCACGGAGGAAGACTCAATTGAAGTGCCAAATCCTCGGATTACGCATGACGGTGACCATCCCGTAGAGACCATAATTTTACGAGAGATGAGGTACAACAATTAATTGAGAAGATGAATAAATACAAATCACCTGGTCCCGACTTATTTCTTCCAAGGGTATTAAAAGTAGTTAGCCACAATGTTGTTGACGACTTAATAATCATATCCAAACAATTAATTTAGCAGATCAGTTAGCAAATGTGACATCAATCTTTAAAAAGGGTGATAGGGAAAATCCTTGTAATTACCGCCCGATCAGTTTAACATCAATTCCCGGCAAACTGTTGGAATCCATCATCATTACACAAAGTATTGGTTATCACTTTGAATCTAAGAATCTAATTTTTTATTCTCAACATAGATTTAGGCGACATAAATCTTGTCTGACAAACCGGTTAGAGTTTTTCCATAATATGCTTAGTGTATAAGGTGTAAGTAGGGCAATAGATATAGTGTAACTCGACTTTAAAAAAGCCTTTGACAAAGTCTCTCACGCAAGATTGATGGCTACAGTCAGAGGACTAGGAATCACCCGCTCGTTTGCAGCTGGATTGAAGATTGGTTAAAAGACAGAAAGCATAGTGTGGTAATAAATGGAGTGGCTTTGGAGAGGGTGCCCGTCACCAGTGGTGTCCCACAGGATTCCGTTCTGGATCCTTTACTTTTTATCATCTATACCGTATGGTCAACCCTGTATTAACGATATAGACGTAAGGTAATGCACATAGGTTACAAAAAACCCGAAGACCGATTACTCCCTCGTGGGAAGGAATTTGACTGAGACCGATCTAGAGAAAGACTTAAGAGTCTATATCAGCAATGATCTGAAACCGTCGAAGCACTGTGCAGAAGTCGAAAAGAGGGCCTTAAAAATATTAGGTTATATTAAAAGACAATTCCAGTTTCGGAACAAGGAGACTGTAATGTCTCTTTAGAATTCACTAGTCAGACCTCAACTGGAATACTGTGCGCAGTTTTGGTCTCCATCCTTCAGGAAGGATATAGAAAGGTTAGAAAGGGTACAAGCAAGGCTACAAAATTGATCCCTTCAATGAGAATGCAAAACTACCAACGGAGATTGGAACGCCTAAATCTGTTTACCTTAGAGACGAGGAGGTTGCTCGGTCAGCTTATTCAAGTCTTCAAGATGCTCAATGGAATAGACAGGGTAGATTACAGAAACTTATTCTCACTTAACGCCAATCCGACAAGAAATAATGGGTTTAATTACAGGAACCTCCTCCCAGAGTGGACCGGGAGATCTTTGAATCTCCTCTCATCAAATAAAAATTAAACGCGTATCAGGTAGGCTACACTCCATTCTTAAAGTAAAAGATTGAAACAAAAAACAAGACAGGCAATTAAGACCTTTAAAAGTAACCCACCCAAAGGAATAAACAGTTAATAGATACAATCTTCCTCTTAATTTTGTATTACTAAAATTAGCCGGGAAAAAAAAAGGGAGGGGGGGGGGGACTGAAATCATACACTAACTAAACCAACAAGAATTTTATGATTCAATTTAATTCTTAAAAACTGACTGAATTAAAACTATTTGAATACATGGTTTAAAAGGTGTTTTTTCTTCAACCTTTGTTTTTATTCTGTTTAATTACGCAAGCTTTAATCCCTTTGTGTAATTTCTATTTTATGTATATATCTACAGGGTGATTCAAAAGTCAGGTTACATAGGGCTTTTCTGTTTCTTTGCAGGTAAGTGAGTTGAGATGTTATCGAAGGAAGAGCGCGTTGATGTGATATTCCTAGCTGACTGCACAAGTGCATTGCCGTTAACGGTGGCCATATCGAACATGTGATGTGACTATTTCCCTGTATCATTACATAATACACTATATCCCTATGTAACGTGACTTTTGAATTACCCTGTATATATAGTACTGGTCATAAGTCTAAGGACACCTCCGAATTTACTATAAACGTTACTTTGAAAAAAATTACATTGAATGAAGAGATAAACCAATTTTGGAAATACGTTTTTATGTAGGAATATAATGAGTTATAAATCAAATTTGGACAAAACAAGATTATATAATCAGTATTTTGTATTTTCGCTTTTCGCCTTAAGTCAGAATATGTTTGGCACCAAAGACGTACGCTTTTCCGAGGTAGATCAAGAGAAGAATTTTTACTGAATACCGACTAAATCTTATTGAGAGAGAGTGTGTTACAAGGAGTTACAAGGAAAAGAAGTACCTCAAAAGGCCTTGCGGCCCATACCGAGGAGGTACCAATGGCAACGGGTGCCAAGGAAAATTTTCTTCACACTCAAATAGTGTGCAAGATTTGGTCTAACCTTTTCTTGAACTGACCCACAGAGGAACTGTTCACAACTTCCGAAGGTAACCTGTTCCACGTGTCACAGATCTTATACGTAAAGTAATTCCCACACACACTAGTCCTAAACCGTTTCAAATCCAACTTCCAACCATTGTTGCGAATTGGGTTATCATTTAAACTAAACATACTCCTAAAATCGACATCGTTCAACCCGCGTAAGAGCTTGAAAACCTCGATCAGTTGACCGCGCAGCCTCCGAGTTTCAAGCGAAAACAAGTTCAGGGCGCGTAACCGTCGATTGTAGCCCATATGCCTAACGGAAGGGATTAACTTTGTGGCCCTCGCCTGCACTCGCTCCAGCCTCTCAATATCTTTCCTGAGGGCGGGCGACCAGAACTGCACAGCATACTCCAGGTGCGGCCGAACAAGGGAATTGTACAGAGTGAGAGCACAATCTCCTTGTTCCGAAACTGAAATTGCCTCCTGATATAACCCAATAGTTTCTGGGCTCTCTTTTCCACCTCTACACACTGTTTCGTAAACTTAAGATCGCTGCTAATTAGCACACCCAAGTCCTTTTCTAAATCAGTCACCTCGATATTACTACCCAACATCGAGTAGTCCGACTTGGGATTGGCGTAGCCAATGTGCATCACTTTGCATTTACCCAAGTTAAACGGCATTTGCCATTTTTCGGACCACTCTCCTATCCTACCCAGGTCCGCACGCAGTTCCTCGATCGCTTCGGGCGTCCCAACATTGGCCCCAAGCTTGGTGTCATCAGCGAATTTGGCGATCCGACTGACGATGCCACCGTCGATATCATTTATGTAAATGATAAACAACAGTGGCCCCAAAACGGAACCCTCAGGAACCCCACTAGTGACCGAGGCCCAACCCGAACTAGCACCTTTAATTACCACCCTCTGCCGCCTATTCCTCAGCCAGTTTTCAATCCACCTACCTATTTCCCCACGGATACCCAGCGCGCGCACTTTCGCCATTAGCCGGCGGTGAGGTACCTTATCAAAGGCTTTCTGAAAGTCGAGATAAAGTATATCAATCGCCCTACTCTTATCGTACTCACTCAACATGACGTGGAAAAACTCGAGCAAGTTGGTGAGACACGACCTATGCCGTCTAAACCCATGTTGGGAGTCCCCAAGCAGTTTGTAGGAATCCAAATGGTCAACGATCCTATCAGCTATTATCCCTTCTAATAAGTTACCTACAACTGAAGTGAGACTAATGGGACGATAGTTCCCTGGACTTTCGTGATCCCCTTTCTTAAAGATAGGGGTCACGTTGGCTTCCCTCCAGTCACCAGGCACCTGGCCCATCTCCAACGATTTTTGAAGACTGTAGCCAGGTGGGGAGCCACCTGGTCGCGCACTTCTCGAAACACTCTGGGGAGAAACTGGTCTGGCCCAGGAGCCTTAAACGCGCTCAGTTTGTCTATTCTATCGGCAACGACTGTCGCGGTACATCTAACACTATCCAGGCCAGCACCTTCGTGCCTCACGCCTGGCTCGGGGATGACGCGGGTATCCTCCCTGGTGAACACTCCCGCAAAGTACTCATTAAGCACATTAGCGATGTCCGCGTCGGAGGTCCGCAGAACGCCGCTTCCGTCCTTTAACGGACCTATCATGCTTCTAATGGGCTTTCTACTATTAACATAACTGAAGAACTCCTTAGGGTTCCCCTTGCAGAGGCTTGCCACCCGTAGTTCTTCGTTACGTTTCGCTAGCCTAACCTTCGCCTTCACTTCCCTACACAGGCGGACATACGCTTCAGTGTTCTCGTGGGAACGATTGGCCTTCGCCCTCCTATACGCTACTTTCCTATTTCGGATAGCCGAAGCGATGTCACGATTGAACCACCTAGGCTGCGTTGAAGCAGGGGTGACCGGTTTTGAGGGTATGGCAGCAGACTGCAGCACCATAAACTCGTCCCGGAATGCACTCCACACTCCCTCAACATCGCCGCCAACCTCTAACCCCATCTCTGCTACGCTATCCCTGAGGCTAACAAAGTTCGCCCGCTGGAGATCGAGCTTACTGCCTCTCGAGTTACTACGCTTCACCCGAGGGACGCGCACACGGAGCCTAACAAGACCGTGATCACTCCCGCCCAATGATTCGTCAACGGTGAGGCCAGTGACGAGGTTGTCTTCGGTCGTGAATACTAAGTCTAGAACGCTTTCGCCTCGTGTAGGCTCGTTGACCCACTGAATGAGGAAGTTCTCATCAGCAAAGTCAACTAGCCTCCTCCCTTCAGCATCGGCAGTCCTGTTTTCCCACTTTATGGTGCGACAGTTGAAGTCTCCTAAAACTACACACACCCTATCCCCTAGCAGGCTACTGAGTTCGGTGTACAGGGCTGTATCCTCCTCGAGGAGGAGATGCGGAGGTCTGTACACCAAGATTAACCTATAGTTCGTCCCTCCCACGTTCAGATCGACGCCAAGCAGCTCCCGTTCCGACCGGAACTGGCAGTCAACCGGACTCAACGTGTCTGACGTATATTAGTACCCCACCCCCCTCCCCACGGGTGCGGTCTTTGCGAAACATTCTATACCCGGGAATTTTGAACTCCCCAACGTAGTCCCTACGATCAGTATGAATCCAGGACTCGGTGATAGCAACGATATCCTGGTATTCTGATGCTAAGAGCGCCCGTAGCTCCCCAAACTTGTTCCTGATCGACCTAGCATTAAAAAGCATTGCACGGAGGGAGCCTCCCCTATTCTGACCGCCCCCCTAGCACGACCTGTTTCCCGAACAGCCAGGGCTGTCGGGAGTTGAAGAGACCCTCACTAACAAGGGGACAATCTCCGCAGGAGCCTGAGCCCCCCCCCCCAACGTTGAAGGGGAGAGAGAGAGAGAGAGAGAGAGAGAGAGAGAGAGAGAGAGAGAGAGTTACAAGGAGTTACAAGGAAAAGAAGTACCTCAAAAGGCCTTGCGGCCCATACCGAGGAGGTACCAATGGCAACGGATGCCAGGGAAAATTTTGTGAAAGTTTATTTTTCTTTCAACTATCCTAGCAGTAGTAGAAAACTGGATAAAAAAGTAGAAGGCTCTCTCCCCACCCTCCCTGCCAGAGGCAGGTACGGAAAAAGGTTGAAGAAAATACCTTGACCCTGGAAAAGTAGCCAAGGAAATTTTACAGGAAAGTGGAGAATATATAAATAGCTCTATATTTAGCTTGCTCACAGAGACACCGAGCAAGCGAACTCCTGCAGAGTTTTCTGAGGTTTTAATCTTAAACTATGAGTGTGTTCAGTACTTTGTCTAGCCTATTTTTAAACAGATTTACACTTTGACTGGAAACAACCTCTGAGGGAAGTTGGTTCCAGATATTAACTATTTTATAGGAAAAGAAATTTCCGCAGACTATGAGGTCCTAAATGTCTTTACACACTCAAATAGTGTGCAAGATTTCGTCTACCCTTTTCTTGAACTGATCCACAGAGGAACTGTTCACAACTTCCGAAGGTAACCTGTTCCATGTGTCACAGATCTTATACGTAAAGTAATTCCCACACACACTAGTCCTAAACGTTTCAAATCCAACTTCCAACCATTGTTGCGAGTTGGGTTATCATTTAAACTAAACATACTTCTAAAATCGACATCGTTGAACCCGCGTAAGAGCTTCAAAACCTCGATCAGTTGACCGCGCAGCCTCCGAGTTTCAAGCGAAAACAAGTTCAGGGCGCGTAACCGTCGATTGTAGCCCATATGCCTAACGGAAGGGATTAACTTTGTGGCCCTCGCCTGCACTCGCTCCAGCCTCTCAATATCTTTCCTGAGGGTGGGCGACCAGAACTGCACAGCATACTCCAGGTGCGGCCGAACAAGGGAATTGTACAGTGAGAGCACAATCTCCTTGTTCCGAAACTGAAATTGCCTCCTGATATAACCCAATAGTTTCTGGGCTTTCTTTTCCACCTCTACGCACTGTTTCGTAAACTTAAGGTCGCTGCTAATTAGCACACCGAAGTCCTTTTCTAAATCAGTCACCTCGATATTACTACCCAACATCGAGTAGTCCGACTTGGGATTGGCGTAGCCAATGTGCATCACTTTCCATTTACCCAAGTTAAACGGCATTTGCCATTTTTCGGACCACTCTCCTATCCTACCTAGGTCCGCACGCAGTTCCTCGATCGCTTCGGGCGTCCCAACATTGGCCCCAAGCTTGGTGTCATCAGCGAATTTGGCGATCCGACTGACGATGCCACCATCGATATCATTTATGTAAATGATAAAAAACAGCGGCCCCAAAACGGAACCCTGAGGAACCCCACTAGTGACCGAGGCCCAACCCGAACTAGCACCTTTAATTAAAACCCTCTGCCGCCTATTCTTCAGCCAGTTTTCAATCCACCTACCTATTTCCCCACCGATACCCAGCGCGCGCACTTTCGCCATTAGCCGGCGGTGAGGTACTTTATCAAAGGCTTTCTGAAAGTCGAGATAAAGTATATCAATCGCCCTACTCTTATCGTACTCACCCAACATGACGTGGAAAAACTCGAGCAAGTTGGTGAGACACGACCTATGCCGTCTAAACCCATGTTGGGAGTCCCCAAGCAGCTTGTGGGAATCCAAATGGTCAACGATCCTATCCGCTATTATTCCCTCTAATAATTTACCTACAACTGAAGTGAGACTAATGGGACGATAGTTCCCTGGACTTTTGTGATCCCCTTTCTTAGAGAGAGCCAGAGAGATTTTCTACTTTTGACGAAAATATAGCGTGTTTTGGTGTACGTCATAAGACTCCATCAATAAAAATGATCTAAATTATCAGGTCGGATATTTAATAAATTACTAAAACGTTAAAAACTTAAAGAAAAACGAAATTCACCAATAAAAATTTAAAAAACATTCCTGCAATAACCAATTTTTCTGAAAAATGTAATATAAACAGTTTCAAGGAAAACCCTAAAAGGCAACTTATAAAATATGTAACTGCATGAAACGGAATAAACTCCGCCCCCAAGCAAACAACCAAGACTGAAAAAGGTCTTTATGACCGTATTGTTTGTTGACCAAGTTCTTTACTGTGTATATCTATCGTGCTGGACTCGCAACTTCCGGTCTAGAGTTCATTCTGAGGTCGGTTTTGAAATATTTTTTATAACATTTGAAAACTGTTTAGGTAAATGTGTGTGTGTGTGGTGTGTGTGTGTGTGTGTGTGTGTGTGTGTGTGTGTGTGTGGTGTGTGTGTGTGTGAATTTCAAAAGGTATTCATGGTAACGTAACATGGTCTCTCTCTCTCTTTTTATATATGCGCCTCGGTGGTGTAGTGGTTAGCGTCGCTGACTTCGAATCCATCCGCCCCATGATCGAGACCCGGTGACGGCAGGGGGCGCGCAGCCAAACCCAGCAGTTCATCCTTCCACACACAAAAAAATTGATTGGTAGATAAATGGGTACCCTGGGTAGCCCAGTGGTTAAGACGCTGGGCTACTGGTGGGGAGTGGTTCGGAATCCAACTTTAAACTGTAGGGATTGGAGTGACAAGCTTGACTTTCGTCAGAATGAACAATTAGGGCGGAAACAAAACCAAGGTTAACGAAGGTTATATATATAACTTTTAATAACAACCCTGTATTGGAAATTCATTTTGTGTATACTGAGAGTAAACAAGAAATACGCAATATTAATATCCAGTAGACTTTCCCTTTACACTATGCAGAGCAATAGCACGCCCAGGTATGGTACCATGGATGAGGTTGCCTACAACATCCCATGCAATTGACTATTCTCCTTCCAGTATTTTTGTCAATGTTTCCTTGAGTGTCCCTCGCCCGTATGTTTTCTGATCTATTTATTCAGAATACACCACATATGTTGTATAGGGTTCATGTCGAACGATTAGCATGGCCAAGAAAGTCGGAAGATGTCCTGAAGATGGTATCGTTGCAATGCCCTGGCTGTGTAGTGGGGCTCCATTCTCCATAAAAACGCTGAATTCTCGAGACTCCTCGCCTCTGGAATATACTGACAGAAAGCCATCCTCAAAAAGGTTGGTGTGTCGAGACGGGGTCACAGTCCCTTCCTAGGCCACCAACTTCAAGCGTCTATTATCCACACCGCGCCCGGAACCAAGACAGAAATTCTACCATGCTTTGTTGATGATGTCATGCGTTTCATGAAGTAGTCTCGTCTTGGTTGTGCAGTATAACAACAGGAGATCCTTTCGTTTGGGACACTATATATCCCCTGAATCTCGATTCGCCCAGTTTTTTGACTGGGGTATCCCTGCCTTGTGTTCTTATGTCAGCTGACCACTACTCACGACAGGCAACATTATGCTGCGTTAATATGGGTTTCTATATTGCTGCTATACCACAGTAGCCCATACTGTGGAGACATCACCTGATAGTTTTCGTTGACAACTGGACATGTTCTGCTACAGATCATGCCGTTTGACGAAGGTTAGTTTCAACAGTCTTCCTTATCAACTGGCCTCTTGCCCGTAGGCTTTGGGAAATCTAGAATGTTTAACAACGTGTTTGTTTTGAGTAGTCTTGAACTGAACTATGACACGTTCACTGTCCACAATGACATAGCCAACGTTCTTGACCTTCCTCTTGCTATATCCTGCTTCTTACCTTCAACTAAAGTTTATTTGAGGGGTTATTACAACAGCTGGTATTGGTAAATTAATCAGCTTCCATACAACCAGATGTATGTATGTATGAGTATATACATGTGTGTGTGTGTGTGTGTGTGTGTGTGTGTGTAACTGAAATGACAGCCTCCAGGTAAAAATAAAGGAATGGGTGGGGTTCGTGGTGAGAAGAGGGAAACGAGCCTGCAGAGAAACGAGCCTGCAGAGAGAGATGCAACTTTGTAAAAGGTTAGGGAGGGGAAAAGAGAGGTTATCCGCGGACATGAACTTGCAATTTTAATTGGGGGTTGCCACCCGTCCTGTATTACAGTACCATACTGTACAAAAGTGACCTGCATTCATTACAGTTCTTGTATGTGACAATTTGTCCCGTAATTCACAAACATTATATACTAGCGGAGAACCCGCCCTTCGTGCGGGTGGCAAAAATATCCTAGCCGACGGTGGAATATTTTTTGTAGTTCGAAGACTTATTAGTTAGGTTAATTGAATGCCCGGTTAGATTAATTGTACGCCCTTGACGATTGGTTAGGTTAAGTCGTGATAGTTTCGTTAAAGCTAACGAAAATATCATGACTTAACCTAACCAACTGTCAAGGGCGTACAGTTGACCCACACACACGGGCGTCTTTTTATTATTATAGCTAGACTTTTTAAAATTATAATTAAAAGTAGAATTCATTACGCCTTTTTCTAATGCATTAAAATACAAATATCGCCTATATATATATATATATATATATATATATATATATATATATATATCAAGAATCTTCTCTTTTCGAGCGTGACCGACTGACAGACATTCCTGGGTGTTTACGTATATTAATAATCTCTGAAACAAAGTGATTTTTGTGATTGATTTTTGTCGTCACTTGAGGACTGAACTGTAAAATAGAACTGACTTACGGTGTCGTTATTATCGTTAACTTTAAATAGGTTCATTGTGTCGCACACTGTATTTAAGTTTTATAGTTCCTTACGGATGTTGACGGAAGGAAAGTAAATATATATATATATGTACATCACTTTAGATTTTGCTCTCCTAGTTTGATGTTACTTTGAATGAAAATATTTTTTAGGCAATATAAAACTTAGGCGGAACTTTGGTCTCTAAGCGGATATCTCTCGTATTTGATACATTGGATTGTCACTCGTTTTTGCATATGTATCGAAGATTTTCCGCTTCGTCTAATAAAATTAGGCCGGTCTTTCGTACTGAATTTACTAGAAAATATCATTTGATAGTTGTCAATGCGTATGACGAAAGCTGTATCGACTCCAACCGGCTGTTCTTTTATTCAAATGGCATCATAGAAACAATGAAGGCCTATTTTTATTTCTGGCATTATTTCATTACTTGGAATTCCTATGAATATGACTAAACAATTACACATCGAGTCACATCTGGAACTTGTACACTTTCCTGAAGTTTTTGTTGTTAATGTTTCCAAAGAATAATTAAAGAGCAACGACGCGAGTAATGGCACCGTAAGTTATAACAAACACACTCTTAATTAGGTAAAAGTTCATCAATCAACAATATCCAATTGCAACCTGTAATCAATTTGAATTCTTTATATTAAAAATAGAAATAAAAATTACTTTTGAATAAGAGAAAGTTCAGCATCAGTGAATTGTCCATTGTTTAAGTTAAACCACTTTGATGTTAAAATCAGTGGAGAGAGCCAGAAACTGGCACATCACTCGAGCCAAACTGATACGGTCCATTGTTTAACTTCTTGATTAATTATATAATTATAATTACCAGCACCATCAGGGTCGAACCCTTGACCTCCGAGTTTTCAATCCGCTGATAGGGAAATTGAAGTTGGGCCGCTGGCATGCATTAATATTGGGAAAATATATATACTGTACATCAACGTTGTGAGTGAGTCAGAATGCCATATTAATTTAATATACAGACTAATATTGAGGTGTTTCAAAAATGCAGACCATTAAATGAAGGTTTGATCCCTCAATACTCTGGCTGCAGTTTTACCGCCCCCTGCAGTGGCTGGCTACGCCGAACTCTCTGATAGACATCTAATCCGAAAATCTATTTTTCAACAAGTATTTCAAATGACCCAATTGCCAACATAAGATCACTTATAAACTGTGCTCTGTTTAAATACTGGATCGTTTATATCCAAAGTTATTTTTCATTATTAACGAAAAATTGATATATTAACAATATTTAATCTATTATTTAGGCAAAAACATCATCCGTGACATCTCCCCACCTTGTTGGGGTAAGCGTGTAAGGGTAAGGAGCCAGCTCATCCAACCCGATGCTAGCAGCTGGGAGCGAATTCAGAGCCTCAATCGCTTACAATAGAGATATCACTGACTTAATTATATATAAAAAAATGTGTTTCAAATTTTCCGTCAACCATGTTAAATATCTTTTTTTTTTTTTTTTAATTTTGCACCCGTCTGAGGCAGTGAATTTTAAATATAAAATTGTACTTTGAAATAAAGAACTGAAAATTGGTAACCGTAACGTCAATTTCAATTTACTCCGTAATCCCCACCTATCAAGAATTTATGTCGAATCGCATAATTATCTCAGTGTCTTCGTTATTTTGAAGAGAATATATTCTGAAGTTTGTTGTTTGGGGATTATTACGAAACAGCGAATATGAATCATTAACATTCGACAGCATTTTCTTCGTAATTGTTAAAACAAGAATTATTGTTAATAAATTAAAATTCTTCAGAATAGAGAGGTTTAATTAAGATTACTTAGGAGATCACCTCCACCTCAGTTTTGCGTCCTTCGTTCACCAGAGGGCGCTGAGACGGGTGGCAACCTCACCAATCGGGGAAAAAATAAGTTCCCAATAGAGAAACAATGGGCCGAGCCAAACATAATATGTGCAGCGGGCTCGTCACCACTCCCCGCTACCCTGAAAATTGAAGACAGCATTTTAAAGAGACTTAAAAACACAAATGGACCAGAAAAGTTAAAATTTGCTATTTGAAACTTTTAAAATTATATAAAGAACATTTTTACATCTTAGTCACGCAGTGGTACTCATTGGGCGGCTCGCGAGCCGAGCAATGAGTACCACTGGTATAGAAGATTAATTGCGAAGGTTAATAAAGCACACGATATACGCCAGTGGTACTCATTGGGCGGCTCGCGAGCCGAGCAATGAGTACCACTGGTATAGAAGATTAATTGCGAAGGTTAATAAAGCACACGATATACGCCAGTGGTACTCATTGGGCGGCTCGCGAGCCGAGCAATGAGTACCACTGGTATAGAAGATTAATTGCGAAGGTTAATAAAGCACACGATATACGCCAGTGGTACTCATTGGGCGGCTCGCAAGCCGAGCAATGAGTACCACTGGTACAGAAGATTAATTGCGAAGGTTAATAAAGCACACGATATACGCCAGTGGTACTCATTGGGCGGCTCGCGAGCCGAGCAATGAGTACCACTGGTATAGAAGATTAATTGCGAAGGTTAATAAAGCACACGATATACGCCAGTGGTACTCATTGCGCGGCTCGCGAGCCAAATGCGTTTTATATATTTGGCTCGCGAGCTGTCCAATGAGTACCACTGTAGACTTAGTAGTGACTCGTTACATCGTGAATGGAGCTAATTAAGAGGCGTTTTTAATCGCATTCACCGCAATACAAATGTAATTAAATTATTATAAGAAGATTTTAACATCTCAATAATGGTGCAACAAGTTTAATTTCTATAAAAGGAGTTTAAAATTATAATTTTCAATCCTAAATATGTTAAGACATATATTGACAGCAATAATAAATCACTTGCATACTGCAATAAGGTTGGATAGTCATAGTCCATATTTACATGCGTGTGGGTGTGTGGTTTGGTTAATTGAGTATTAAAGAATTTCAAAAGGTATCCATGGCAACGTAAGAGGTTATGCCTCTCTCCAAGCTTTTTTTCTTTCATATACAGTGTATTAATATATATATATATATATATATATATATATATAAAATACACCAAACTTCCTTAATAACAGTAGACTTTCCCTTTGCGTCAGCAGCATGCCCAGGCATGATGTAGATGAGGTTTGTTATACAGGGTGTTCATGAAGTCACGCAAGTGAATATGGTGAAGTGTATATGCATATTCACTTGCGTGACTTTATGAACACCCTGTACTAACACCCTGAGCAAGATTGACCATTCTCCTTTGAGTATTTTTAGCAATGTTTCCTTGTAGTAACGTACGTTCTCATCTATTTAATTGGGATATACATTATACAGGGTGTTCCTAAAGTCACACACGTGACTGGTTAATTATAACCATATTCACTTGCGTTACTTTATTAACACCCTGTCCCGTGTGTTTCATAGGGTTCATGTCAAGCGATTAGCATGGCCATAGTAGTAACCCAAAAAACCCAACCTTTATATACTTAACTCTTATTTATTGATTACTTTACCAATATCTGTTGAACGCTGTAATGCAAGGGTTGATCTGTAATCTCAATCTTTCATCAACTCAACCAGTCAACTTTGGAACAACTTTCCTCAATCCATCTTTCCCCCTGTCTATGACCTCTCGGATTCTCATCTTTCAAACGCAAAGTGTCCAAACATTTCCAAAACTTTGGACCTTGATTTCGGCTCTTGGGAGAATTTTTTTTTTTTTTTTTTTTTTTTTTTTTTTGGGGGCGTGTGTTCGCCCTTAGTCCCCCCTCCCCCCTTCCGACATTAAAAAAAGGGTTGTGAATTTAATAGTGCATAAAAATCTCTCATGTTGTTCCAATTATTATTAAAATATTGTTATTAATTGTTTCGGATAATATAAATAGCAATTGTTGTAAAGTGTAAAAAATCTCGTTTCAAAATAAACGAGATTTTTTACACTTTACAACAATTGCTATTTATATTATTAAAAAAAATGTTTCTTTTAAGCCTAAATTTGTCATTGTGGTTGAACATTTAATCCTAAATCCACGTTCACAATCATTTATAACTTTGATCCTCTATAAATTTTATGCAGTATGTCATAATTCAACCATTTGTAAAAACAAAAGAACTCTTAATAGCGTCTGTAATTACTTAAACCGTAAATGTTTTCCAAATCACTTTTTACGATAGATTTTATGACGTCATCTGAAACTTTGCTGGTACATAAAATTGTTTTACACGCAAATGAAGGAGGTTACTGGACACTTCATACAACAATAATGGAATATACTTAAAGTAATGAACGTATAAAGTGTCGGGACAAGTGAAATTTTAAATTAGGAGAAGGAAATAGACGACTCGTACACCGAAACCATTAAACCGTGAAATGACTTGAAACTAAATTACTACGTCTCTATCTTTATATGTTTATCTACATTGTCTACAGATAGAGAGAATTTTAATTGACATACATAATTCTTTAAGAGAATAATTATCAAAGATTGACAAGTTATTGTTAGTCAACCTAATATATACTTCATACCCAAGGGTATATAACTATATATATATATATGTTACGCCCCTTTTGTGAAATTTCCCAGTTCATGAACTGGGCAAGCTAAATCTTGCTCAGTTCATGAACTGGGCGAGTCTTACTGTCTAAATGACATACAGTGACTAGAAATAGCACATTAAAAGCCTTTTGAGAAGGTACTTGATGCTTTTTTGTTTAATTGGAGAATATTTATCTGATTGGTTTGCTAATTTCATTTTTAACTTCTCAATTTAGATTTAAGTAATGTTTGTCCAGTTCATAAACTGGGCAATTTCACATACGGGGCGTAACACACAATATATTCATGAAGGAAACTTCAAATCTCCTGTATAATGTTCCTCAGTTCAAGAATTGGGTAGTCAAATTGCCCATTTCATGAACTGGGTAGAATGACTGTCCAATTCATGGACGGGGCAATTTCACAAACGGAGCCCTAAAACACCGAATAGAAAGGCTCCATCACTTGTATTTTATGATATATACAACTCTGGACCAAACGAATAGAATACCGTTTCAAATGCGCCCATGACGACCTTGATAATACTTTTAAGTTATACACCTTTACAAAGAATATACTGTAGAGTATCTGTGACGTCATTATGATGAAAAGGTACCTGTGTGTGCCAGTTTTGAAAAAAAAAATAAAATGTGAAAAATCTTAAATACTGAAAAGTTAATGCGTAGCGACTTACAAAAATATTATAATATCTTATCAGGTGTTAAAAAAATAGAATAAATTCATTATGTTTACTGAATACATTCGTCGCCTTGATGAAATAGGATTTCGGGCATGAAAACCGAAAATTAAGCCCATGTTAAATGCGAAGCAAATGTATAAGACGACTCCTGGTGCAGAGAGAGTTGCATCGACTGCGAACGAGTAGCAACAAATGCTTTTTTCAGACGAATCAAAATTGTGTGTCATTTGGTGACAAGGGTACGCGATTCTGGCGAAGAAAGTTTGAAATGTACCAGGAAACGCTGCCTGAAATGATCGGTCAAATTTACGGCGTGCGTGTTAGTGTGGGGTTGCACGAATGCAAATTGGTGTGGGGTCACTCGCATATGTAAATAGAACTGTCAATAGTCACGTTTATCAAGGAATCTTAGAATACTTCATGCTGGATGGAGTCTGCAGAATAATTGTATGGAGACGAACCATCTATGTTTCAACATGAGCTGGCTCCAGCTCATGCGGCTCGTGCAACGTGCGCGTTGTTTGGTGCTCATGAAATTGAAGTACTACGATAATCAGCTAATTCTCCCGATCTTAATCCAATAGAAAATCTTTGGAATAGCTAAATAGAAGATCCAAAAGCGTAAACCAGGAACACTTAGTAAACTGAAGAGATGTTTGATGACAACCTGGCAATCGATAACTACTCGTATAGAAGAATGAAAGAGGCTTGTCGACTCGATGCCACGTCGATTAGGGTCCGTAATCAGGGCTAAGGGCAAACCAACGAAATACAAAAACGTTAAAAACTCTGAAAAAGTTTAATATATTGGTAGTACTCTGTAAACAGAGAATTTATCCTAATTTTTCATAACACCTGAGAAGATATTCTAATATTTTGGTATGTCGCTATGCATTAACTTCACTATTTAATAAGATTTTTGTCATAATTTTTTTTTTCAAAACTGGCACAACAGGTGCCTTTTTATCAATTACGTCACAGGTACTCAATATTTCTCATAAAAGTGTATAACTAAATGGGATTTTCAAGGTTATGCGTATTTAATCCGGTAATATATATATATATATATATATTATATATATATATATAATATATATATATATATAGACACACACACCTGCACACGTGGCCTAACACTTGTGACAGAGGAAATTCCTTCAGAAAATAACCAAACATGGACCAGCTATGAAATATACAGGGCGTCCCAAAAAAATGTACACACACTTTAAATAATTATAAAGGCAGTGTTTATTAAAATACATTTCATTTTCAAAATGTAATAGAATCTACAGACATTATTTAATTGTTTTGTCAACGCCTGTTTTCAAACTGACGTCCGTTCTGGTCCAGGCACTGCTGATAACGCGAAGCAATGGAATCGCAAACATCACGAAACATTTCGTTTGGTATTTGTGTGCATTCTCGTTCAATGGCTGCTGTCAATTCAGCGACTGTTGCAGGTTTTATAGCGTAGACTGTCTTTTAAGTATCCCCATAAAAAAAAGTCTAGTGGTGTGAGGTCTGGTGAACGCGGAGGGTATTCTACGAAACCCCTTCGTCCAATCCACATCCACATCGTGCCAAGTACCACTCGCAATACTCCACTCTTCGGTCCGGATCATCTTCATTAATAGCATGGACTAATCTTGGAATGTAACTTTTCCATTGACAGCGCTTCAAAATGCGTTGGACAGACGATTCTGAAATTCCTACCTCACGACTCGCTTGCCGCACAGATTTTCTTGGACTTTGGTGATACGTTTCCAGTACTCTTTCTTGCTTTGTGGGGCTTGTCGATGTCCGTGGTCTTCCGGAACGCTTCTTGTGGACATTCTGAACAGTTCCATCGGCTTCAAACTTATCTCTAATTCGAGTGATGGTAAGTCGCGTTGGTGGATCTGTTTGAAACTCCCTCCTAAACTGTCTTTGCACTTCAACTGCGTTTTCACACTTTCAGTAGCATTTTAGAATGAATTTCCTTTGTTCAAAGCTTAGTCTGACTGCCATTATTAATTCTAATGGGTTTAACTTGGAAAGAAAGAAACATCAATTGAGCTATCAGCTGTTAAAGTGTGTATACATTTTTTTTGGGACGCCCTGTATATAATATTAACGATTAACTCGTAGATAAAAAGCAAAGGCTTCACTGTTTTTACAAACATCGATTTGCACTCCCATACATTCAACCTATGTGGAAGCATTGCCTAAAAAAAAAATGTATTATTTTTTTTTTTTTAACTTTCATCTTAATAACAAAGGTCATGCAACGCAAGAGACCTACAGCTTGACCTGGAATCTGAACCACGGGTTGCTACATCTCTGAACGCAGAGCGGGGTTACCCATCCAACTACTGACCAGATGCAGCCTCGCTTAACCTCACTTATCAGACTGAAATCAGTGCTTCAATGTGACCACGTCTAGCCCATCATTGCACATACATACATATATATATATATACAGTATATACATATATATAATATAATATATATAATATATATATATATATATATATATATATATCGGTGCTTTCATAATCTAAGTGAAAAGTAAATATCTGTGAATTTATTGAAATTTTCGTTAGCTTGTATTGCAGACACCTCCAGTTATTATCAGTCCTGATGCATCATTCTTCAGGAGCAAGATGCACCACAAGTTTGTGTTTCCTCCCTAAGGCAGCACAAATTTACCTGTATCAATCACATTCATACTACCTCAGGTTTACTTTACACAAACTGGACCAAACACTACAAGTATCCACAATGGCAAATCTTCTGTATACGAGCTTGTATACTAACATATATGGACGTGTAAACAGCTGGGTGAGCTGAGTGATTATATATATATATATATATATATATATATATGTATGCAAACAACCACAGGGAAAAGGGAAAAAACACTAAATCCGAGCGCTTTCGTGATATATTCACATCTTCATGGGAAAAACAAGAAATATATATATATGATATATTATATATATAATGAAGATAACCACGAAGGAAAAAGGAAACCCGGAATGGTGCTCAAGCGCTTTCGTCTAATGACATCCTCAGGAACATTAGACGAAAGCGCTTGAGCACCATTCTGTTTCCTTTTTCCTTCGTGGTTATTTTCATCATAAATATTATTCACGTGTTACTTTCGTGAAATAATTTTAATATATATATACACACACACACACACACATATATATATATATATATATATATATATACATATATAATAGTGGTTAACATCGCTGACTACGAATCAACTTGCCTCAGGTGGTTTCGATTCATGGTGAAGCAGGCATCACTCGGCTCACCCAGCTGTTTACACGTCCATAAAAAAAAATGATTGGTAGATATAAACGGGTACCCTGGGTAGCCTAGTGGTTTAGATGTAAGGTTATTGTTGATCGGGAAGTTGTAAAATCGAGTCCGGGAGAGGACACTGTAATTTCTAACCACCTGTGGTTAGTCGTGGTTCGGATTCCACGTTAAGCTGTAGATCTAAGGCGGAAGCAACACGCTTGACTTTCGTCAGAATGAACAATTCGTTCGGGAGAAAAACGTTTTTTGTAATATTTTATATAAATTGGCACAATATAATTATTTAGGAGACAACCACAACCTGTTCATTGTAATAAACACATTCTTGAATTGCCATTTTACGATCGTTTATTTCATTGGATTTTTTTAATCGACTGTACAACTCATCCTGCGTGAACAGATGTCATGTTTTAATAATATTTTTATTACCATTATTATTATAAGAAATTTTAAACAAGTGCGTGGTTGGTCTCGACAGCTTCGGCAGAAAAAAATTACTCTATATGAGGCCCTCCTAGGAAGAAGTGGCTAAGTGACAAAAATACAAAACGCAGTTAAAATTGTACTAGATTTGAAAGTTTCATAAAAAATGAACTTTTCGAACATATTTCAACGAATATGTTCAAAAGTTCAAAAGTTCAAATTTGGTACAACTTTTAACTTCGTTTTCTGGCGTTTTTTACTTATGTCGCTTAGCCACTTCTTACTACTATTCCTAGGAGGGATTCATATATAAATAAATAAATAATCAGATCAACATTGAATTATTTATATTATATTATATATACATATATATACATATATATATACAGGGTGTCCCAGAATTAACTATCTATTTCAATGAAATCGGACAAATTTTTTAAAAACACACTTTTATTTATGTTTATCATGTTTAATATGTGTTAAAAATGTATAAATTTCTAAATTTTTTTCATAATTTTATTTTCAGAATTTTTTCATTATCTGATCCAATGAAAGACCGTCTGAAGTCATAGAATGGCAGAGACTCTCCAAAAGTTAACGTGTGGCTTGGAATGACCAAATCCAAAATTTATGGCCCATTCTTCTTTGCGGAAGCAACTGTAACAGGTACCGTCTACCTTGATATGCTTCAGCAGTTTCTCGAACCACAGCTTCTTGATGATGGCATTCTTGATAATGTTGTGTTTCAACAAGATACAGCACATGTCATTATGCTCTAATTGTTCGAGAATACCTCAACAGACGCCTTCCGAATCGGTGGATTGGACGTGGAGGACCTCGACCTTGGCCTCCGCGTTCTCCGGATTTGACACCCCTGGATTTCTTTGCATGGGGTTTCATAAAAACAAAGGTTTATCGCCAAAAGATCAATGCTTCTTGTTGAAACACAACATTATCAAGAATGCCATCATCAAGAAGCTGTGGTTCGAGAAACTGCTGAAGCATATCAAGGTAGACGGTACCTGTTACAGTTGCCTCCGCAAGAAGAATGGGCCATAAATTTTGGATTTGGTCATTCCAAGCCACACGTTAACTTTTGGAGAGTCTCTTTGCCATTCTATGACTTCAGACGGTCTTTCATTGGACCAGATAATGAAAAAATTCTGAAAATAAAATTATGAAAAAAATTTAGAAATTTATACATTTTTAACACATATTAAACATGATAAACATAAATAAGTGTTTTTAAAAAATTTGTCCGATTTCATTGAAATAGTTAATTCTGGGACACCCTGTATATATATATATATATATATATAACCTTCGGTTTGGTTTTGGTTAGCTTCCGCCCGAATTGTTCATTCTGACGAAGGTCAAGCTTTTCACTCCACCTTAGACCTACAGTTTAACGTGGAGTCCGAACCACGCCCCATCAGCAGCCCAGTGTCTTAACCACTAGGCCACCCAGGGTACCCATTATCTGTGAACCACTTTCTTTATTGTGTGGAAGGATGAACAGCTGGGTTTTGCTGCGCGCCGGCTGCCGTCGGGTCTCGAACCCGGGGCCGATGGATTCGTAGTCAGCGACGCTAACCACTAATATATTAGTAGTTAGTGGTTTTTCGTGGCTAGCGAGGTAACATTTTTGTACCTCAACATTCTAGATTTTTGGTAGAAATTTTTTAAACACTTTTACTGTCGAAAAAAAAGGTATGCTGGTCCTGATTAGGTTAGGTTAGGTTAGGTTTAGAGAACACCTCATTATTTAATGACTTAACAGAAAATCTTCGAATCTTCAAATGCGTTCGAAACACTTATCACACCCTCCTGGGTTCGATAGCACTAAAATTAGATTAAATTAAGTTAGTTAGGTTTGACTAGTTTCATAGATACATAGATTTTAAAGAGTCGGTACCTCGCTTATATGGGGATGCGCACAGTGTGTGTGGTGTGTGTGTGTAAAAGTTAGGAGAAATGGTAGGGATCATCATCATCATGTGACTGGTTAGTTTAAGTAGTGGTGTAATTGCATTAAACTGTGTATGTGGTATTGTATAGGAGTAAAGTATTGAGAGTTTTCTTGTTCTGTGAACGCCCACTGTGCAAACCGATTTGGGAAAGTGGGACTAAAAAATTAGTCTCCTTTGCAGTTTCACAATTAAGAAAGTTAAATCTAAGTTAATTATTAACAAGATTGAATTATTGAAAGCTAAAGTTTATATCTGAAGTTTAATTTAGGGGACAACTCTTGCAGTGGCGCTCATAAGTATTCGTAGAGAAATATTTCGGGTTATATTCGTCCTTACCTTCTGTACCATGCATAGGGATAATTATGAAACGTTTACCTTTCGTTTGGAAAAATTTAAATAAAAAAATTAGTTTAACTCAAACATAAAATGTAAACATCAAAGAATGAGAAAGTAAAAAAAAAAAAAAAAAAGCTAAAATGCAAGTTTTCGTACATTTACTTACAAAATTTTATATTGTGTGTGTCCACCTCAGACTTGAAGAATTTAAAAGTTTTATCATTAGTTGGCCGTTTAGTGATTAGAGACTGTTGGCGATTCTGAAATCTAGAATTTTCTCCGAATCCTCAAGGAAGACGGATGACTGTACAATCCATTAGTAAGCAATGGGTCGTCGTGGTAAAGAGCTGTCTACAGATCATAAGAAATCTGTTATTGCTGCGCACGAGTCCGGAAAGAGTTATAGGAAAATAGGTATCGCGCATCGTTTTTTAATAAGAAATTTACTAAGGTTTGATAAAAAATATTTATTTTTCTTTGATAATAATAATAAATTTTATGAAGTTACGATATGTACGAGGGGCGGTCAGAAAATAAGTTTACACGGCGTACAATTTCGTAACTAAAAGACCTACATTGATTATGTTTGTATCAGGTGAATTCGTTAATCATTGTTGGCAACACTGCACGTCGATTCCGCTGCTATCTACCGTATATTGGTTATATGAATCAGTTGAACATGGCGGCTCGACTGGAACAGTGCCCTGTCATTTCTGCAACGATATTCCGAGTGTCATTGGTCAAGAATTTCTCGAGCGCATTGTCACAAGAGACGAGACATGGGTTCATCACCGTACTCCAGAAACAAAACGTGCCAGCATGAAATGGAAACACCCTGGGTCCCCGCGACCATAGTAGTTCAAGATTGTGAGGTTCGCTGGCAAAGTGATGGTTACCGGGACCACAAAGGCGTTTTTCTCGTAGACTTCATGCAAAAAGGCGCAACAATCAATGCAGCAGCATATTGTTCAACACTGGAACGTTTACGAGCGGCCATTAAACGTAAACGTCCTGGACTGCTCCGTAGTTGCAGGGCACTGTTCCAGTCAAGCCCCCATGTTCAACCGACTCGTATAACCAACGTACGGTAGATGACAGCCGAATCGACGTGCAGTGTTGCCAACAATGATTAACGAATTCACCTGATACAAACATAATCAATGTAGGTCCTTTAGTTACGAAATTATACGTCATGTAAACATTTTTTGACCGCCCCTCGTAGAATGAAATTCTTTGAAATCTAAAATACTATTTGGCAACATCCGAAATGCACTGAGGCTGGAGGCATAAAATATGCAAAAGGCAATCTCGGACCCAGTAGGGTATATGAAAATGTTTTTGTTCTATTAAGATGGAATTGTGATTTAAAGTCAACTAAAAAATCTCCAGTCAAAATTTGAAATTATAAATCTGCGCTCGCCTTCCTCGTTGTGCTCAGTGTTTAAATTTAAAATAAAAATCAGAAAATAGTGATAATCGTTTGCTTCTTTGGTGATCTTTAGTGCTTCTGGTCCAGGAAAGCTTGTCATCAGTGGAATCTTGAATTTGAAGAAACATCAGGAATTTTTCGAAGAAAATGTGTTTTTCAGTTTGGGAGTTGCGAATGATTCGCAATTGGGTACTGCAAGAAGATGATGATGATGATCCAAAACATAAAAGTAAGAGCACCTTGAAATAGCTTCAACAAAAGAATTTAAAGGTCCTCGAGTGGCCCAGTCAAGACCCAGATCTCAATTTAATCGAGAATTTATGGTTTGATTTGAAAAATGCTGTCCGCAAGAGAAACCCTTCGAATCTGAATGAATTGCAACAATTTTCTTAAGAAGAATGGACTAAAATCTATTGAGAGATGTCGAAACCTCGTAGAAAAATACCCAAAACAAATCACTGAAGTCATTCAAGCAAAAGGTGGACACAAAATATTAAATAATTTTCCAAATAAATGTACAAAAATCTTTGTATTTTAACTTTTTTTTTTAATTTTCTTCAAATTCTTTGATGTTTTACATTAAATGTTGAAGTTAAACTAACTTTTTCATTTGTTAAATTTTTCCAAACGAACGGTAAGCCTTTCATAACTATCCCACGCGTGATACAAAAGATAAGGACGAATATAACGAATATTTCTCTGTACGAATACTTATGAGCGGCACTGTATATATGTAGCAGTGCATTCTTGATAGTCAATTATTAAGAGAAACCAAATTAAAAAAAATCTCAACTTCAAAGAAATTCAGCTAAAAACAAAACTGTCATCCAGATTCGTTTCATATGTAAACAAGGTCTGAAAAAGGAAAATCTCGTAAAACACGATATACGACTCTGATTTAGAGGGAGAAGTTAAGTGGCCATTCCTTGAGAACAGACTAAAGCAAAAAGGCAAGAAATGGCTGAACAAACAAGGAATCAGAATAGGCCTGTATGGAAATTGCTGTAAAATCAGAAAGTTGAACAACAAGAAATTGCGTCTTGGGTACAGTATATGCAACTGCATGCAAGGGTGGAAGTGAAATTGGTACAACTACAGCCATTAAATATACACTACTGTGCAATAGCCCAATGAGCCCAGTAAAGCCTAAAGCTTAGGGGCCAAATTAAATAAAATAAATAGTCGAGCTTCGCAATTATTCATGTTATTGTAAATTGTAAAAATGAATGTATTTATTTTATTATTAATAAAGGTTATTCAATATTCAATTTACTGTAAAAACACCGGAGATGCTTGAGAATGTGTTCCGCAATGCAGTGGACAGATTTGAGATTTGTAGACACTGATGGTGGTCACGTCGAGTCTTAGACCTAAGCTTGATAAATAAAAAAAAATACACTTGACACCACAAATACATACATCGCTCCAGGAAGAAATGATAGAAAGGTGGTGAACAAAGCTAATAATAAAATCGTAGGTCTTTGTGGGTCAGCCGATAAGCGGGTACAAATCGAACTGGACGATGTTGAGAAAGGGTATGGAAAAACAGGTTAGGTAAAGAAAAGGATACAATTTACAAATAGCACCACAAAACAAGAGTGTCGCTAATAAGAAAGCAGTTAAAGATAACTAGAAATGTTGGATGGGAGACCATCCTCTGCGTCCAGATTATATAGCGTACCGTGATTCGGATCCCACGTAAAGTTGTAGGTCCCCTCCGTCATGCTACCTTAGATGTTGCGAAGGAGGTTAAACAACCTCATCATTACATTGAGGAAAACTCGCTTAGGGAAGTGCAGAAGACCACTTAGACGAGAAATACCATTGTACAAAATAACATTAGGAATGACAACACGAGGGTCAATGAGGATAAGAAAAAACATGAAAAAGTGAGAGTATCAACAACGACATGGATAAGAATGAAAATACACTGAGGATTATGAAACCATGAAGAATGGAAGGAGAAGTAGTACAAGAACAAAAGAATGATATTAAGCTTCACAAAAAGAGAGAAGTCAGAAAGAAATAATTTAAAGGGAAAAAGATCATTTGTGAATATTATAAAGCAAGATCAGTTAAATTCAGTGCTCCTGGATACTTCTGTTATTATCGTAAAATAAGGCGTTTCAATGCGATGACGATTGGAACTTGTCGATACAGACCAAGCTGCTGCTGATGCTGCTGCTACACTACCAACCATCATCCTTTCATGTGCAGACGTTCAATAAGAGAATGTAAATATCTAACCCACCCCCAAAAAAACACCCAGTTTCAAATGAATTCAGAGAACACAGGATCAATGAAGAACATTTTCAGACGAAATGAGAACCACAGAAGAACAAGTATCACGTAAGAAAAGACCGGACTCAGAGGTACGAGTATGTACCCCTCGATACATACACCATCCACCTATCCAACACTACCCACAGCTAATTCAGCAAGCACAGTGGTATCAAGGACCACATCCCCAGTACTCAAGCGCAACGGCCCAACCACTGACACCGGGGTACGTCGTGCGCTGCCAATGTTGTAATACCACTACCCGCCGATCAGCGAAGTTAAGTAACAGTGGGTATGAGAGTAGTTGGATGGAAGAAAACTGTCCTCCGTGTCCAGCTTATGTAGCGACCCGTGGTTCGGAACCCACTTAAAACTGTAGGCCCCTTAATTCATGAACCGTGGATGTTGCGAAGGGGGTTGAACAACCCAATCAAAGCAAAAACCCACCGACACCAACCAGAAACACTCTCCCCACCCCCATCAAAACCGAACTTTATCCTTACAATATACAAGAATTGCACAGTGGCAAAGGATACTAAGTTACAGTAGCTACAAAAAGGTAGCTACGGAAACAAACATGTTTGTTTATACGTGTATACAAATATAAGTTTATTTGAAACGCACTTACACAAGTGTGAAAAAGGTAAAAACTACATCGAAGACTCTGAAATGGCTATAAAGCACTAGACCTTATTCAGAGGGGATATATTTGTTAAGAGGAGGTTTAATTAACACGAAAAACATTTAATAATAATAATATTTGGAGTTGTTATCCTCCTCCTTAACACTAATGGTCACGTGATGGAGGGAACCTATAGATTTATGTGGAATTCGAATCACTGGTTGATACTACATCTGAACTCAGAGGACCATCATCCATCGAATAATCAGGTCCAACATCGTTCAATCTCGCTGATCCAACAAGAGGTAGTGTTGGAGCGTGGGCACGACGTAGCTCTGAAAAACACGTACACAGGTGAAGTGACAGTAAACAAAGCAAACAGTACAGTCTAAATACTTGTTTTAGAAGCAAACGAACTAGTTTAATCATTAGGAAGGGTTGATCAGAGAGGTCGACGGAAGGTCGATCCTGAACCGTCGTTCAAACTCACAAAGTAAGGACACCGCAGAAACCGGATCTTTTCCATTTGGCGGCAGGCGGTTTTTTTTAACCAAATTTTCACCAGTAATACTTTTTTGTGCTAAATACGAATCTAACATTCTTTTTTGAGAGAAATGAAAAGAAAATATCGAAAAAAAGATTTTAAAATACGAACTATGAAGTACTGCGAGAAAGAGCTTGAGATATCCCACACTACAGCAGTTGATTTCAATAATTATTTAAGAGGTAAGATCTACATCAGTGGTGCACAAACCTTTTTGATGTGAGGGCCAAACCAACCATCTGTTTTATATTATGTAGGGGCCAGATATATATATATATATATATTCTATTTTTTATAAATATGCATTTTTATAACCAGGGGTAATATTTCAGATTTTTCTTTGGGTAGCTACCCTTTTCATGTGAAAAATGTGAATTGAAAAGACCCGTGGGGGCCACATTTGGCCCGCGGGCCAGGGTTTGTGCATCACTGATCTACATAATATAACAATTATAACCTAACCTAATGTAATCGGCTCTGTTTCAGATATGCGCTGCGTCTTTACTCGCTACCCCTGCAGTTATCGGTGGGCCAGGACTAATTGTAGAAATAGATGAAACCTGCTACAGTAAGAGGAAGTATGACAGGGGAAGAATGCTTCCGGAACAATGGGTATTCGGTGGAGTATGCAGGGAGACCAAAGAAGTTATCCTGTATGCCGTCCCTAGAAGAGATGAAAAAACGCTGTTGTCCTGCATTAAAGCCAACATCCGCCCAGGGACTACTATTATTAGTGACAAGTGGAAAGCCTACCAGAACATAGGAAAACGAAGGCTACAATTATTTGCATGAAACAGTGAATCATTCAGAAAATTTCGTCGATCCAAACAGTGGTGCACATACCCAAGGTATTGAAAGCATGTGGCATATCATGAAACACCGGAATAAAAGACATTGTGGTACACACCGTCGGATGGTAGACTCGTAATTATGCGAATTTATTTGGCGGAAGCGTAATGAAAACGAAGATATATTTAGAAAAATATTAAAGGATATAGCTGATTTCAAATAAATATTTCCCTTTCGTACGCCGTATAAAGTAGTTCGTATTTAAAAATTTTTTTTCGACATTTTCCTTTCATTTCTCTCAAAAAAGAATGTTAGATTCGTATTTAGCACACAAAAAGTATTACTGGTGAAAATTTGGTTAAAAAAACCGCCTGCCGCCAAATGGAAAAGACCCCAGAAACCACAGAAATTTAACCTAAATTTTGTTATATATAAAATAGAAAGCGCTAAAGTCGCTTAAAATCCCAACACAAAGTACAGTATTTGGGGAAATTTTACCTCTCCATTCATAAAATGGAAAAAAAGTAGTTATTTATGCTCAAACTCTATAGCAACACTTCAAAATAAACAAATAAAAGCGGAATTCAGGCAAATATGCTTTTTTGAAACGAAGCATTTTGCATTTATTCAGAAAATTTGTGAAGCAACTTGAGTTTTTTTTTAGAATTTACTAGCAAATAACAGTGTTATGATATACAAGAATGTAATGTAAACAACGTTCTCTGATCATAAAACATAAATGTACAAATAAAGTTAAAAGCAAAAGGCTTAAAACTGGTTCTAAAGAAAAAAAAATATTTGAAGGATTTGTATAAATGCAAAATTAAAAGAGATAAACTAGGAACTAGGAACTAATACTTTGGCAAAAAGCTCCAAAAGGAATTCTACCAACTATACAACGCAAAATAAAATGGAATTAAGGCATCAGAAGATGTAAATTTCCGCCCACAGAATTCTCAAATGGTTTGAGTTATTTCGCAAACGGACGAACGGGACCGAAAACAATACCTCGGCTCCGTTCCTCGCCCGGCCGGAGGTAAATAACGTATTCCTAAGAGGCTAATAACGCAACGTATCAAACTCGAGGGAAAAACAAAAACGTTATTTATACAAAAGGAAAAGTCGATAAGAAATCTCCACAAAGGCAAAATAGAAGAAAAGAGACCGAAATCAGAAATAAAGTTTGGGAGACAGAAATCGCCTGAAAATAACACTCATTCGTAAGACAAACAAAAATGATACAAAATAGATGTAAACGTAAAAAATAACCCAAAATACTTTACATTCTTCGTGAAAATGAAATCCAAGGAAAATGTTGAACCGTTCAAATATAGTAAACGAATCCACGTTTAATCCAGGAAATGGATTTATTAGTCGTGGACTAAAATGTAAATGACTGAGTGAGAATACCATAAAGAGGTCCATACTACAGGGTGGGCGGAAAGTAGCTCCCTATTTTGGATTGGTAAAAAAATACGTATATTATCCATTTATTTCAGAAGAAATAATATGAAAAGGTAGGCATACATGGTAGGTTTTCTCTAAAATTCAGTGTGGGCTCCAACTCTTTCCACCAGCTTCTGGAGCCGCCCAGGAATGGCGTCCACTGACTTTAGCAGGAACTCCGGCGGGATGGAGGACATGACTTCCCGAATTCGGTCCTCCAGTTCTTCCAATGTCCTCGGTTTGGTGCGGTAGACTTCTTCCTTTACCCACCCCCAAAGAAAGAAGTCGCACGGTGTCAAGTCGGGCTCCTGGCTGGCCATTGATGTGGACCACGACGACCCATCCAACGCCCAGGGAAGTGGGCATCCAGCCACTCACGGACAACAAGAGCGAAGTGCGGAGGGGCGCCATCTTGCATAAATATCAGATCGTCGATGTTCTCCCATGTGCTGACAACCGGCCAGACCTCGTTTCGCAACATAGCAAGGTACCGCTCAGCATTCATGGTGTTGCGCAGAAGGAACGGGCCCACAACCTGATCTGAGGTCATACCACACCACACCGTTACACTGAACCGATTCTGCCGTTTTTCAGCGGTAACCGTGCGACTTCTTTCTTTGGGGGTGGGTAAAGGAAGAAGTCTACCGCACCAAACCGAGACATTGGAAGAACTGGAGGACCGAATTCGGGAACTCATGTCCTCCATCCCGCCGGAGTTCCTGCTAAAGTCAGTGGACGCCATTCCTGGGCGGCTCCAGAAGCTGGTGGAAAGAGTTGGAGCCCACATTGAATTTTAGAGAAAACCTACCATGTATGCCTACCTTTTCATATTATTTCTTCTGAAATAAATGGATAATATACATATTTTTTTACCAATCCAAAATAGGGAGCTACTTTCCGCCCACCCTGTATAATAATTCTTTTATTAACGTTCATTTTCCTGTTTCAACGTGTTGTTAATCATTTTCAACAATAATCATTATCCTTAATTAACTATTAAAAAAAATACCTTCATTTCCTTTCAAAATTGAAAATTGTATTACACAATCTTCCAAGGTAGTAGTATGACCGCAAAATGTTCGAGTACATATGCAATTGCAATGTTCAATTGTTGCAAGGTGCCATCCCCCTTCCCCTCCATGAAGGGGGAGAGGGGGGTTCTAGCGTTGTAATTACTGGGCCCTACAGCACCGCAATAAAACTATAGAAAGAACGCAGCCATAAAAATCTTGAGCTTCACACTGTCAAGATTTGTGTAGCTTAAGATTTTCATGGCTGCGTTCTTTTCTATAGTTTTATTGAATCAACGAGAGAAGCAACTGTTGTCTGTTTGGGAGGGTGTAATGGGGGAGGGGGTTATGCAACAATGGGGAGTGGGGGTTAGCCCCCAAAGTAGCATAAAGGAGGGTGATGGGTTTTGGGGGGGGGAGGGAGAATGACCTCCCCCCAAAAGGGGTAATCCTAACGTGCCCTCGCCGTAGGCGAGTTTCTGAAGCACAAACCCCGCCCGTAGGGTAGGGAGCCGAAGTCTCTGCTTGTTATTTACAAAACAATTAATACTTAATTAACTATTAACACTTCATTCTCTTGAGTAAAAATCAAACACTTTTCCTCCATTACAAAAAATAATGATGTTTCTTCACTGATCCATCTTTGATGCCTCTACTTTGATCCTCCAAAGATCTTCGTTGAGTGATGTTGTTTCTACTTTAATCCTTCCAAGATCTTTGTTAAGTGATGATGTTTCTACTTCAATCCTCTCTAGATCTTTGCTATTGACTTTCACAAACCAAGTAAGTAGTTGTTTTAATAAAGTAACCGAAATATATCTACAAAATAACATCCAACACAACCTTTTATTATGTAAATTCTGTGTACAAAGAATTCCATCTTATGTAAAATTCAGTTTACAATAAATTTTTTTATAACTTATGAAAAACAAAGTGGAATTTTTTATTATATATATATATATATATATATATCTAATATACTATTTCAGAAATGAAGCCTTATATATTATATATATATATATATATATATATATATATATATATATGCAACAGTTTTTTTGCGCACACCTACAGGTCGCTACAATTGGTGTAAAACAATGCGGTTTTCACCATTCCATGCGTCTTTTTATTGTGCAGTGCCCATGCTAAAAAAAATTCCCTAACATAAATCCTTCCCCCCCCTTTTAGGGGTACAGTTCTTCCCATTTCTTTATTTTTAATCATAATTTTGGCACAAAATGGGGGAGGGGTGGGGTAATGGGGGAGGGGATGGGGTTAATGGGGAAACTCAGAAAAATAGATGCGGAATATATATGTAACCACAAAAAAATTAAAGTAAATCCTTTGCAAGGTGCCAGCCCCCTTCCCCCCTTGGGGTAATGGGGAAGGGTGGTGGTACATGGGGGAGAGGGGTATGGGAGGGGGTATTGGGGGAGAGGGGTGGGGTAATGGGGGAGGGGGTGGGGTTAATGGGGAAACTCAGAAAAAATTGGTGGGGTAAATGGGGGAGAGGGGCGGGGAGGGGGTATTGGGGGAGGGGTAAGGTTAATGGGGAGGGGTTGGGGTTAATGGGGGAACTCAGAAAAAAAAATGATAACCAACATCGATTCCGGTCAGGAAGATCATGCTTATCACAACTAATGGAACACTATAACAATATTATTGATGCACTCGAAACAATGAAAACTATGATTTGGCGGGCCGCAGGGCCCTCAATTACTGTAGTTTTATTGAATGAATAATTGGTTTGCCAGTAACTGGAAGGCCGCAGGCACCGCAATTACTGAGGCCCAAGGTGAGAGGAATAGGAATGATATCCAGATAAAGGGCTACTGATGTTCAAAATAAAATACGCTGTAGCCCCAAAATTCAGCCGAAGCACCGCAGATCTACAAAATCGGCGCGTAGCGCCGACCTTTTGCTAGTAATATACTATTTCAGAAATGAAGCCTTATACAGGGTGTTTCTAAAGTAACCATCTATTTTGGTGAAATAGGGGGATTTTAAACAATTGTTATATTGGCATAATGGTATGTGCATTGTTATACAAAATTCATGTATTTATAATATTTCAATTGCTTTACACGATTTTTTGTTAATTATTTTATTTTATTTTCAGACCCATATCATTGATGATGAATGTGCAAGAACGGGTTTATGTAGTAACATGCAGGATAAAAGGCATGAAGTGCAATGAAATTAGAGAAAAGTTTGAGAGAAGGTTTCGTAAAACAGGCCCTAGAGACCAGGCTATTCGCGAATTAGTAAACAAATTTATGAGGACTGGATCTGTGCATGACGAGCGTAGATCTGGACGGCCAAGATGATCTCACGAAAGAATCGAATCTGTTCAAGAAGCATTCGAAGAGGATCCACAATTATCGATTCGGAGGGCATCCCACAGATTAGAAATTCCACAAACAACGGTTTACAGAATTCTACGTTATGATTTAAAGAAAAAGCCATACCACATTCAAGTGTTCCACAACTTACAAGAAGAAGATTATCCACGAAGAGCAACAATGTGTGCCGAGCTTACAAATATATATATATATTCATTTTTTAAAGGTGTTTTTTTTTTTATAATTCATATTATTTCGCAAAATAGATGGTTACTTTAGAAACACCCTGTACATATATATATATTATATATATATATATATATATATATACATACATACAGGGTGTCCGAGAATTATCTGTACAATTTTTGGCTGTTATTAAAAGTCAACCATGAAGTGTAGAAATTTCAGTGTTGTCCCATTTTACAGAGAATCTCATTAAGTTTTTTCTGATACCACGTTTTGACAAGTCTTTTAGAAATGTACGCGGGTAACAGACATTGATGATTTAAAAGCAAGAATCACAGCTGCTATTGAGCGAATTGATGTGGATATGCTGCAGCGTACATGGCAACATTTGGAGTATCGATTGGATGTTTTGCGAATCACTAATGGTGCACATATCGAATGTTTGTAACAACGTTACTTTAATAAAAGAAACTTTTGAAAATACAGATTCTAAATAATCTTGTTTAAGAATTTTACGTGTGTTATCAAGAATTTTATTAAAAGATGAAATTGTACAGATAATGTTCGGACACACTGGAATTTCTAAAAAACTTGTCAAAACTTGGTATCAGAAAAAACTTAATGAGATTCTCTGTAAAATGTAGAGATAATTCTCGGACACCCTGTATATATATATATATATATATGTAAGTTTTTTTTTGCGCACACCTACAGGTCGCTACAATTGGTGTAGAACAATGCGGTTTTCACCATTCGATGCGTCTTTTTATTGCGCAGTGCCCATGCTAAAAAAAAAATTCCCGAATAAATCCTGCCCCCCCCCCTTTTAGGGGTACAGTTCTTCCCATTTCTTCATTTTTAATCATAATTTTGGCACAAAATGGGGGAGGGGTGGGGTAATGGGGGAGGGGGTGGGGTTAATGGGGAAACTCAGAAAAATAGATGCGATATATGGTATATATGTAACCAAAAAAAATTTAAAAAAATTTAAAAAAATTGGTGGGGTAAATGGGGGAGGGGGGTGAGGGAGGGGGTATTGGGGGAGATGGGTGGGGTAAGGGGAGGGGGTGGGGTTAATGGGGAAACTCAGAAAAAAAGTGATAACCAACATCGATTCCGGTCAAGATGATCATGCTTATCACAACTAATGGAACACCATAACAATATTATTGATGCACTCGAAACAATGAAAACTATGATTTGGCGGGCCGCAGGGCCCCCAATTACTGTCGGTTCAGTTATTTGGTCAATAAAACTATAGAAATGAACGCAGTCATGAAAATCTTAGGCTTCAAATCCGAGCTCATTGTATTAAGATTTGTGAAGCTTTAGATTTTCATGGCTGCGTTCTTTTCTGTAGTTTTATTGAATGAATAATTGGTTTGCCAGTAACTGGAAGGCCGCAGGCACCCCAATTACTGAGGCCCAAGGTGAGAGGAATAGGAATGATATCCAGATAAAGGGCTACTGATGTTCAAAATAAAATACGCCGTAGGCCCACAATTCAGCCGAAGCACGCAGATCTAGCAAAATCGGCGCGTAGCGCCGGCCTTTTGCTAGTATATCCTATACAAATAAAAAAAATACATGTGAAAAAAAAAGTTGCACATTGTCCGGAAAATACCCCCCCTGGGGGAGGGGGTAAGGGGGAGGTGGGTTAGCCCCCCTAAGTTGCATAAAGGGGGTTGATGAGTTTTTGGGGGAGGGAGAATGACCCCCCCAAAGGGGTAACCCAGGCACCGAAGGCGAGTTTTGCGAAGGCTCTGCTTGTAAATATAAACATAATATTGCTGTATTGATAAATTAATGAAATTTTGTACTGTTGAATTTTAATTACAGTTTTGGGTTGCTTATTTAACTTCATTTTTGTTCGGTATATTTTCTCTTGAAAAATGGTCTGTATTTTATAACGAAAATATATACGATATATAAATTACTGTATACATATAATATAAATTACTGTGTACATTTTTTTACAGAAATATTTTACTACAAATTTTTTCAACTGAATTAACTAAATTCACTGCTATAACAGAGCTGTCAATTAAATGCTGCCATTGCCTCGAGTGCGGGAGGGTTAACATCGTAAAACATCTCTGGGCGCGAAGGTTTTAAACGTTTCCTCGGTCGTTGAAATATACGACAGGTCGTGTTAACTTTTATCCCGTTGTAATGTGATAATTCACGACTCTTACTGGAAAGGTCCCGGGTTCGAATCATGGTGGGGGTATTTTTGTTTCGCATAAAATTCACGCGTCATCATGTGTGTAACATATATATATATATACACATATATATATACACACACACACACACACACACACACAGGGTGTGGCATAAGTCGGTTTACCGAGAATAATGGAATCACTTTGGGAAAAATAATATTTATCATTTACTACAGAAATTATTCCAAGTGTCCTCCATCATGTTCAATACATACGTTGCATCTTCGAACCACTGAACAACAAATAGAGTAGCACAGTTCTTTGTTATTATTCAACGTCTCGAACTCTTGGCGTATCAAATTCCTCGTGTGATCGGAGTCTCGACTCTCGAGGCTTCTGGCCGTAAACGCTATCTTTGATTATACCCCACATTGAATAATCACATCACAGTGATTATTCAATATGGGGTATAATCAAAGATAGTCTACGACCAGAAACCGTAGGACTTCGATCATATGAAGACTTTGATATGCCAAAAGTTCGAGACGTTGAATAATAATAAAAAACTGAAGTCAGGGTTATGTGAAGTCAGGAACGATACTAGTAGTGTTAGAGACCAGAAGACCTCTTAAAAAAAGTACAAATCCCTTCTGCGTGTCACTACTATTCCTGATCTATTTGAAAATAAGTAACGTTTTTTTAATAGAATAACACTGTACCCCTTTTGCATTGCATCATGCACTCCCCCTAGGGCCCGCGTACCCTAGTTTGCTGACCAGGTCTCGGTTGCTGCTAGAATTGCAGTTTTTTGTTTGAATGTGCATATCTTTCATAAAACAAACATCTGGAACCCTTATTTTCCCCACAAAGGAATGGCTGTGAACCATGAGAAGGGTCACCGGCCCAACTCCAGCTGTTTGGGACGGTGGGAATCAAACTTGGGACCTTCAGAATCCAAGTCGTTCCATAATTGGAACTGCAATAATTTTTTTTAATTTTTGAAAAGAATCGGTGAAAATGAACCTAACACAGGGTGGTCCATAAATGTCTAATAAGCGACTTCTCCTATAAGAAAACTTACAAAATAACTTTGGAAACCCTGTGTAATTAATGATAAAAGTAATTATATACTAAAATAAACATCAGTATTTCTCTTAAATATTTCCACCTGGCACGCAGGAAATGAAACTTGGCTTACTAGGTATGAACACATTTTGGACTGTTGTTGACTACCTGCCGTATCAAAGCAGTGACTAGGTCCCCGCGTTTATAGCGGCTCTCTTATTCATGGACCCATTTACAATCTCGACCCATTTACAATCTCGACCCATTTACAATCTCGACCCATTTACAATCTCGACCCATTTACAATCTCGACCCATTTACAATCTCGACCCATTTACAATCTCGACCCATTTACAATCTCGACCCATTTACAATCTCGACCCATTTACAATCTCGACCCATTTACAATCTCGACCCATTTACAATAATAAAATTAAAAAACCCAAACGAACTTTGAATCAAAACCAAACAGAAATTCAACAAATTATGAAGTCATTTTTAGCGTAATTTAACATTCAAATTAAATCTGAAGTAATTTGACTTAGAAAAATAATTTAAATTTTAAAGAATTTATAATTAAATTATAATTACAATTAAATGTTTGAAACTTTTTACGTAATTGAAAAGAAAATGTTCCTCAAATAGGGTTTTAATTTCTCGTCTAAACCCCAGTTACTGGTTTTAGTGGTTGCAAGGAACAAATGATAATAAAAGGACCGGCACAGGCAAACGGTTCTTCTCAACCAATCATTTATTTCTGAACCCAAACGGAATTTCTGTTCACCTCCCCCGACCTCGCGGTAAGTGTCGGGGAGGGAACCTATCGATTCGATCATGTACTCGTATGTTTCTGCTGGATCGACAGAAATAATTTGTCCAGAAATTCAGGCTGTCCGCGGGATTCGATGCCGGGATCACCCGATTCAAAGTCCAATGCTCTACCACTAAGGTAGGGTAATTATTTTTCGCGATATCACTTGCATCTCTATTCAGGGTTATTCGCTGTCCGAAAGTGGGAATAATTGAAGTGGGACTTGCAGACACGGAAAGAGCGTTTCCTGATTTGGGAAAAGATATGAAAAGAGGGTTGTGACGCAACTGCATTGAAATCCGACAACGGGAATGAGACGCTTTCAAAATTGCTTCCATCGAGATTCCTACTTTCGGATTTCTCATTCCTAAACGAAGATAAGATTAGGAACGGAGCAGCCACCAAGGAATATCCAATGTATATATTATCATACAAACGTGTAACACGTTTACGTAAAAGCGGATATTATTTAATTTTAAACGTAGACTCGCGTAATGCGAATTTTGTATCAATTAAATATACACGATCTTCGACATTCTTAATCTTATACCAAATATTTTTAGACAAATTACAATACCAGGGTGTCCGAGAATTATCTGTACAATTTTTGACTGTTTTAAAAGTCAACCATGAAGTGTAGAAATTTCAGTGTTATCCCATTTTACAGAGAATCTCATTAAGTTTTTCTGATATCACGTTTTGACAAGTCTTTTAGAAATGTACGCGGGTGACAGACATTGATGATTTAAAAGCAAGAATCACAGCTGCTATTGAGCGAATTGATGTGGATATGCTGCAGCGTACATGGCAACATTTGGAGTATCGATTGGATGTTTTTGCGAATCACTAATGGTGCACATATCGAATGTTTGTAACAACGTTACTTTAATAAAAGAAACTTTTGAAAATACAGATTCTAAATAATCTTGTTTAAGAATTTTATTAAAAGATGAAATTGTACAGATAATGTTCGGACACACTGGAATTTCTAAAAAACTTGTCAAAACGTAGTATCAGAAAACTTAATGAGATTCTCTGTAAAATGGGACAGACTGGAATTTCTACACTTCATGGTTGACTTTTAATAACAGCCAAAAATTGTACAGATAATTCTCGGACACCTGTACATTCTTTCATATAATGTTAAAATGTTAATTAATTAATATTCAAGTTTTTATTCTTTGTTAATTTATCAATTTATCATGTTATCCTTTTTTGTTACTGCAGAGGCGGGGTCACCAGCTTGACCTTCGTGTGCAGAGACCAACGTACGGAACTGCTACGAGGTTACAAGGACGAAGGGTTTTGTTAAGTAAAAAAAAAAATTGCTGAACTTACCTTGTGTATACTAGTTAAACGGAACCTTTATACTAATATATATATAGTTTTTTCAAATCTTTTCTTAATTATATTTTTGCCGGTTACTTGGTTGTTCAATATTCTCCAATGACGAAACTTGGTGGGTGAAACAGTCACTAATCTGAAAAAAAACAAGACACGATATTTTGGATTACCTCGAACGGAGGAAATATACTATAAACTAAGATTTTGTTAACGTTTGTCCCCTCACCTCCATTTAGGTGGCAGTTCGATCCTTCATGGATTATGGATTTGCTTTTTTCTACTTAAATAACGACCTCCTACACACATTTATCTGACTAAGTATATTAAAGTTGACAAAGGTAAATACACCTTCGGTTTTTCTATAGTTTTTTTTTATAATAAAAGTGAATAAATAAATTATTTGAATCAATATACGATGGTTGCCCAAAAGGTAAGTTTACGAGGTTAATTACCGGTGCATTATGCATAGTACAATAATGTTTGTTGGTAGTACGATATTTTGTTAAGCATGTGTAGCAACAATATAAAGTGGCAACGCTGTTTGTGATATGGTTTACCCGTAGTTGAAAAGTGGCTGCTTTTCTAGACACGTGGTCCGCAGACAAAGTGCGTGCTGTAATTCGATTTTTAAACGCAAAAAATATTTCCCTGCAGAAATTCATCGCCAACTTGTTGAAGTGTATGGAGAGAATGTTTTAAGTCGACAAAGTGTATGAAAGTGGCGTGCAAAGTTTCGGGAAGGAAGGCAAAGCACCAGTGATGCTGCGCGAAGTGGAAGACCAGCAAATGCAACAACTGATGAAAACATTGAACGAATCAACAACGCTATTCGTGAAAACGGAAGAGTAACAATTCGTGAACTTCAAGCAACATTCCATCTCTCATTTGAAACCATATCCAACATTGTTCATGACAAACTTCGTTCAACAAAGTTTGTGCGCGCTCGACACACAAAATGTTAACGGATAATCACGAGACTTTGAGAATGGCCTGCAGTCTTTCCTTTCTTCAGCGGTATTCGGTCGAAGGTTCGCATTTCCTTGAGCGCATTGTGACGGGTGATGAGACCTGGGTACACCATCACACACCAGAGTCTAAACGGGTGTCCATTAAATGGAAACATCCGGGGTCACCACGAACCAAAAAGTTCTAAGATTGCACCATCAGCTGGTAAGGTGATGACAACGATTTTTTGTGACCACCAAGGAGTTTTGCATGTTGAATTCATGCAAAAAGGGACAATAATAAATGCCAGTTCTTATCGTGAAACTTTACAGCGACTCCGCACGGCTATCAGAAGAAAACATCCCGGGTTGCTTACTGCAGGTGTGGTGTTCAGCGTGTTCTTGCATGACAATGCACGCCTTCAATCTGCAAAGACGCCAACTTTTGAAATCGTTCAACTGTGAAGTCATGGATCATCTCCATAGTCCTGACCTTTCACCAAACGACTTCCATTTGTTTCCAGCCCTAAAGAAACACCTCGGAAGTAAACAATTTCAAAACGATCCTGATGCAGAAGCGGCCGTACGAAACTGATTAAAAACTAAGGACCCTACATTTTACTCGACCGGCATCGGAAAGCTTGTCCCACGCTACGACAAATGTGTGAATTTGTTTGGTGATTATGTAGAAAAGTAGTAACGAGTTGTTGTTGAAATACTTGTAATAAAACAGTTTCATCAAAACACCTTGTAAACTTACTCGTTTTTAGAAGCAAGTTTTTAGAATTGTGTGTTTTCCCCTTTCATTATGTGAAGGTGAAACACGTTCTCACATTCCATTGATGAACTTGGCCATTTGTTCTTCAGAACAATCATCGTGGTGTCTATTTACTTTTGTCAACACTTTGTTGTAGGTAATAGAATTGTTTCCATAATATAAAATTATATATTAAATTAAAATTTTAATTTAATTCACACTAATATTGTCAACCTTTCTCCCACCCTTTAAGATTATACATACATACTAGTGGTGCACCGATTAATCGGTATCGGCACCTGGCATGCCGATATTAGGAAAATACCTTGCATGGCCGATTAATCGGTATCGGCACCTGGCATGCCGATATTAGGAAAATACCTTGCATGGCCGATTAATCGGCATGCAAGGTGCCGATACCGATTAATCGGTGCACCACTAATACATACACACATACAGTACTGTATATTGTACACCAATTTAATTTTCCTGAAAATGGTGAAAATTTTCTAATTATGATAATTTTTATTAGGTAATTATACTGTAATTGTGGATATCAAAATAAAGATAACGCCGTTACAGTATAAGAGACGCGCGTTTTGGTACAAAGTAATCTTTTCCTCCTAGTTCGTCGATATACAGGGTGATTAGTGCACCACGACCATACAGAAGTGCGCAAACAGCAACGCATAGTGGAGAGACTCGTTGAAAGATTATCACTACTCCTATTGTCAACTCCAATAACCCTTATAGTAGTTGGGAAGAAAAAAAATATCTGTCGCGTGTTAAGGTATTCGCTCCCGTCACGGTACGATAATCAAAGAAAAATGGATCGATCATGTGGTCACGTGACACAGCACACCAAACGTTAACTTTGGTAAATCTCGTGCAAATTGATGCGTTTCAGCACCGGATAGGCCGTTGTGGACAGATAGCGTGGCACCTCGATCACCCACCTTTTGGAATTTTATGTATGGGGGTATGTGAAAACACTTTTGTAGCTTGACAAACCCAGGGCTATCTCCGTCAAGAATCAGAGGTTATCATCAGATTCATTCCACAATGTTAATCTAATGAAGTTCAAACGTCGAATACGCACTGTAGCAACGTATGGTGGGCGTCACGTGGAAGCGTTCTAAACTTGGACAGTTTGGAAATGTAAACAACTATATATATAAACAGGGTGTCTCAGAAGTCGCACCATTGGCTAATGTAACTTCATTAAATTTATTTTAAGATAGTATGTACATTGTACAGTTAATAAAAAAAGCTATTAATTTTATTATTCAAACATATATCTTAATTAAACATCACTTATAAACCATTTCATAAACCTCGTAAATCTGAATAAAGCCTATGTTGCGCGACTTCTGAGACACCCTGTATATATATATATAAAAAATTATGACCATTTCTACATACATGTATATTTTTACATTTTTTAACTTAAATAAACATGGGAATAACTTTACTTCCGTAACTTCGCGAGAAAAACCAGAAAATAGTGTAGGCAATACTTTATAAATGGCGTATCATTTCCTTTAAATTCTATATACTTAAAAGTTTATAATTGATGGTAATTCTGTATAAATGACTTGATCGTTTGTGAAGGAGAATTTCTTTAATTCAACAGTCTTTTTTTGCTCATTCAAGGGGGAAAAAAAATGCTTTTATGGCATCGACATAAAACGTAAAGTAGAAGTTTCGCTTTTTTCCAACACGACACTAAGGGCAAACTTGTTAAAAATAAGGGTTTTTTTTATACGTTTGTAAGACGAGTAATAGTCTATCATAAGCGAGAGAATTTGCATAGAGGAAAATACCCCTTTATGCCAACAATCTAAACCGTGGTTAATTATTTAAACTATCAATTCACATATAGGGATCTCAAGATCATGTCGGCGCAGGATTCTATGCAGTAAGGCTCTCTGTTCGCTCCCAGCTGCTGGGATGTTGGGCCGGCTACTCACCCTGCCAATGCTCTGGCTCAGGTGACCATGGGACACTATTACCCATTCGTATGTACTTAATTCAACCAGAAACGATGATTGCATTAAAAAAATTTATGAATTATTTTGGTAAATTTAAATTCAATCATGACTGAATAAACCATAATAGATTTGTTTTCAAATACTTAACGACCAAGTTCTTGTAGGGTTAAGTTATGAGTGTATAGAAAACGGTACATATTCGACCCAGTGATCCAAAAGAGCTCTGTCTCTCTCTCTCTGTGTCTTCCCCTCTCCCTCCCTCTCAAAATTTGCAGACGATACGAAATTAGGAAGTAGTGTAGGTACTGAGGAGGGCGTAAGAACGCTTCAGAACGATCTTGACAGGTTGGGCGAATGGTCTGCTACTTGGCAGATGCCATTCAACTTGGACAAATGTAAGGTAATGCACATAGGTTATAAAAACCCGAAGACCGATTACTCTCTTTTGGGAAGGAACTTGAATGAGACGATCTAGAGAAAGACTTTGGAGTCTATATCAGCAACGATCTGAAACCGTCGAAGCACTGTGCAGAACTCGAAAAGAGGGCCTTAAAATTATTAGGTTATATTAAAAGACAGTTCCAGTTTCGGAACAAGGAGATTGTAATGTCTATAATTCACTAGTCAGACCTCAACTGGAATACTGTGCGCAGTTTTGGTCTCCATCCCTCAGAAAGGACATAGAAAGGTTAGAAAGAGTACAAGCAAGGGTTACAAAATTGATCCCTTCAATGAGAATGCAAAGCTACCAACGGAGATTGGAGCGCCTAAATCTGTTTAGCTTAGAGACGAGGAGGTTGCGAGGTCAGCTTATTCAAGTCTTCAAGATGCTCAAAGGAATAGACAGGGTAGATTACACACACTTATTCTCACTTAATGCCAATCCGACAAGAAATAATGGGTTTAAACTGGAACTAAAGACATTTAGGACCTCTGTCTGCGGAAATATCTTTTCCTATAAAATAGTTAATATCTGGAACCAACTTCCCTCAGAGGTTGTTTCCAGCCAAAGTGTAAATGTGTTTAAAAATAGGCTAGACAAAGTACTGAATACTCTCATAGTTTAAGATTAAACATAAGAAAACTCTGCAGGAGTTCGCTTGCACGTGTGTCTGAGCAAGCTAAATATAGAGCTATTTATATATTCTCCACTTTCCTGTAAAATTTCCTTGGCTACTTTTCCAGGGTCAGGTATTTTCTTCAACCTTTTTCCGTACTTGCCTCTGGCAGGGAGGGAGCGGAGGGTGGGGAGAGAACCTTCTACTTTTCTATCCAGTTTTCTACTACTGCTAGGATAGTTGACAGAAAAATAAACTTTTAATAACAGGAACCTCCCAGAGTGGACCGAAAGGGCTCTGTCTCTCTACGGCGATGTTGAGGGAGTGTGGAATGCATTTCGGGACGAGTTTATGGTGCTGGAGTCTGCTGCCATACCCTCAAAACCGGTCACCCCTGCTTCAACGCAGCCGAAGTGGTTCAATCGTGACATCGCTTCGGCTATCCGAAATAGGAAAGCAGCGTATAGGAGGGCGAAGGCCAATCGTTCCCATGAGAACACTGAAGCGTATGTCCGCCTGTGTAGGGAAGTGAAGGCGAAGGTTAGGTTAGCGAAACGTAACGAAGAACTACGGGTGGCAAGCCTCTGCAAGGGGAACCCTAAGGAGTTCTTCAGTTATGTTAATGAGTACTTTGCGGGAGTGTTCACCAGGGAGGATACCCGCGTCATCCCCAAGCCAGGCGTGAGGCACGAAGGTGCTCGCCTGGATAGTGTTCGATGTACCGCGACAGTCGTTGCCGATAGAAGACAATCTGAGCGCGTTTAAGGCTCCTGGCCAAACCAGTTTCTCCCCAGTGTTGCGAGAAGTGCGCGACCAGGTGGCTCCCCACCTGGCTACAGTCTTCAACAAATCGTTGGAGACGGGCCAGGTGCCTGGTGGGAAGCCAACGTGACCCCTATCTTTAAGAAAGGGGATCACGAAAGTTCAGGGAACTATCGTCCCATTAGTCTCACTTCAGTTGTAGGTAAATTATTGAGGGGATAATAGCGGATAGGATCGTTGACCATTTCGATTCCTACAAGCTGCTTGTGGACTTCCAACATGGGTTTAGACGGCATAGGTCGTGTCTCACCAACTTGCTTGAGTTTTTCCACATCATGTTGAGCGAGTATAAGAGTAGGGCGATTGATATACTTTATCTCGACTTTCAGAAAGCCTTTGATAAGGTACCTCACCGCCGGCTAATGGCGAAAGTGCGCGAACTGGGTATCGGTGGGGAAATAGGTAGGTGGATTGAAAACTGAGGAATAGGCGGCAGAGGGTTGTAATTAAAGGGGCTAGTTCGGGTTGGGCCTCGGTCACTAGTGGGGTTCCGTTTTGGGGCCACTGTTTTTTATCATTTACACAAATGATATCGACGGTGGCATCGTCAGTCGGATCGCCAAATTCGCTGATGACACCAAGCTTAGGGCCAATGTTGGGACGCCCGAAGCGATCGAGGAACTGCGTGCGGACCTTAGTAGGATAGGAGAGTGGTCCGAAAAATGGCAAATGCCATTTAACTTGGTAAATGCAAAGTGACGCACATTGGCTACGCCAATCCCAAGTCGGACTACTCGATGTTGGGGAGTCATATCGAGGTGACTGATTTAGAAAAGGACTTGGTGTGCTAATTAGCAGCGACCTTAAGTTTACGAAACAGTGCGTAGAGGTGGAAAAGAAAGGCCAGAAACTATTGGGTTATATCAGGAGGCAATTTCAGTTTCGGAACAAGGAGATTGTGCTCTCTCTGTACAATTCTCTGGTTCGGCCGCACCTGGAGTATGCAGTGCAGTTCTGGTCGCCCACCCTCAGGAAAGATATTGAGAGGCTGGAGCGAGTGCAGGCGAGGGCCACAAAGTTAATCCCTTCCGTTAGGCATATGGGCTACAATCGACGGTTACGCGCCCTGAACTTGTTTTCGCTGGAAACTCGGAGGCTGCGCGGTCAACTGATTGAAGTTTTCAGGCTCTTACGCGGGTTCAATGATGTCGATTTTAGAAGCATGTTTAGTTTAAATGATAACCCAACTCGCAACAATGGTTGGAAGTTGGATTTGAAACGGTTTAGGACTAGTGTGTGTGGGAATTACTTTACGTATAAGATCTGTGACACGTGGAACAGGTTACCTTCAGAAGTTGTGAACAGTTCCTCTGTGGATCAGTTCAAGAAAGGTTAGACCAAATCTTGCACACTATTTGAGTGTATAGAAAATTTTCCCTGGCACCCGTTGCCATTGGTACCTCCTCGGTATGGGCCGCCGCAAGGCCTTTTGAGGTACTTCTTTTCCTTGTAACTCTCTCTCTCTCAATACCATTTGAAAGAGAACAAAAGGAGAGTCAAGCATAAATGAAAAGCCATTTAAAGTTTTTCCTCGTCCTTTGACGTAAACAAATAGCAATAGATTCGATACCATGGCCATGGAATCAATGGATTCTCGTCATACCATGGATTCCAGTTTCCATTCGTGATATAAAAATGTGACCTTTCTGCATAGTCTATTAATCAAATTCTATCATATTTGAAACCAATCACTCCTATCATAGAAATCCCATTTGAAATTGGGTAAGCTTTATATAAGTTATTCACAAAACTGTTATTAATGATAAACAAAAACAAATAACCAGCTATAACATCCACTCATCAGGTGATTGTGGTAACCATGGTAACCACGGATTTGTTATCGGAAAAAAAAACATGTTTAATGGAATTATTTCATGGATGACGTAATCATTTTGGACTGACTGTCAAATAGTTAGTTAATTATGAAAGTTCATAAAACCTAAGTTAAGATATTTGAAAGGCTGTTCTTTAACTTTAACGTTCAAACTAATAAAAGGTTCCCCCCTATTTGGTATATACGTATGCTCTAGGTCCAAGGGTCAAAAAGAGAGCCAGTAAGTTCCCGGTTAGTGTTTATGCGGTCTCCAATTTGGTGGAATCTAATTCTGAGAAGAACCTTTTCTTAACCCGTTTTTTTAACAAGTTATGAGGAACTAAACAAAGAACATAATTGCTTTAAACAATGTAACTTCGTCTTTGTTACATACGAATCTTTTTTTTACCTAAATACCATAAGAAAAACTGCAAAAAATAAAACTGGGGATACTTATCAAATTATGTCCTATTCCAACGCAACTGGAAAAAAAGAGAAGCCAAATCTGAGTTATAATTTTTGGCCATAATTTTCGTAAGAAATGACACACACAGACACAAAAAACTTATTCACTCCTTTGTTTATATCAACATTCGCTGAAAACAATTTTATACCCTGTTGAATCCCTTACTGCGTCCTTTGTTTGCTTCGACTCTTTGTTCTACTTTTTGCTGTTTAATTTCATTAGCGTGACTACGTTTAATGAAGCCAAACTCAGTTTTATATTTTTTTTTGCAGACAAGATATCCCTTTCTTTCATTCTTATTTTGTATCCCTGTTTTCGTTTCAATTTTACACCTCTCTTCCTTTCTTGGCACTGTGCCAAATCTGGTGCCAGTCCTCCGTCAATTTGGTATTTGCTTTAAAATTTCAGTATTCACCATATATGAAACCGAATTTATTTACCTCATCTTATGAACTTGGAAGCCATTTTTTTTATGCAGATATAAAGCCATTGTTAAGGTGTACAGGATTTATTTACAGAGTTTACGTACACACGTGTACGTATATCATATAGAATTGAACTTCACGTATTCCGTAACAAATAAGTAAATAAAACACAGTAAAGTGAATTAAAAAATAAAAACCCAACTTTTTGGCGTCGAAACCTATGATGATGACGCCTTGTCAAATCTAAAAAAAATTTCAACTCTGATGAGGAGTCATGAGTCTTGACGCGAAACGTCACTTTTCATTCACGCCTATATTTTTTATATTTGCTAAAAACATGTACAATTTAATGTTTTAATTTTGTGTCATAAACGAATAAAAAGTTATTTTTCTGTAAACTTTTAAGTGATAAAAAAACAACAAAAAAAAACGAGGTGATTAGGGTGCTAGAGAGCCCAGTATAGCCAGCAATTGCATGCAGTAGTAGAGGTGCAGCTCCGGGAGTGAAGGGTTAAATTCTTATTTAGTGCTGTTGACATTACTGCAGTTTCCAACGTTATACGCACGC
>JAJOZX010011256.1:0-67500 GCA_023014485.1 Bathynomus jamesi
AAAACTATGTAAACCATAAAAAAAAATTCACGTGCCCACAAAGTTTATATATATATATTATATATATATATATATTATATATTATATATATACATACATATACACCAAATTATAAACATTAAGTCTATTATTTATACTAATTTTTTTGGATAACAATTTCTATGCTTCGGCATGCCAGGCAAATTTGATCGCGTGCCCAAATGGGCACGCGTGCCAAAGGTTCGCCACCACTGGTATGAATAAATACCTCCTCTGAATTTCTTGCTTTCGACACCGTATTTCTCCCATAAGTCATACACTCATTGCACACAATATAAAACGCATCATCCTTTCAAAGGCGTGAGATTAATATTGATATAAATTCTTATAAAAAATTGTTAAAGTTTTTAGTTTACATAAAAAAAAAAACGAGATAAAAATAAGTTTCATTTCTATTAAAAAACGCTCGTCCTTTCATACGATTTTTATAATCTGATGATTGAATTAATAGGGATTAAAAATACAGGAATATATTAATTTCTATATTTCCCCTACAGCTAGGAGTAACGGCGGCATATATATATATATATATATAATTATATATATATATTATATATATATATATATATATATATATATATATATGAGTGTAAACAAATGAAATAAATAAATTATAAAAATCCACAAAAGTAAAAGCGGTTCTAAGGCCTTTTGTGCATTCAATAGTACACCTCGTCACCTCGTCATTCTCTGATGAGGTCTACTGTTGAATACACAAAAGACCTTTGAATAGCTTTTCCTTTTTCCTTGTGGATTTGCATTATATATATATAATTATATATATATAGACATAGACAGATAGATAGATAGATAGATAGCTAGATAGATAGATATAGATATTGATATTATGAAGTTCAAATCAGAAGTTTACAGCTAAATCTGATGCTTCATTTCTGCGTATGAAATCATAAAACGCTGCAAACAGGGAACACGGAATAATTTTACAAGAATTCTAAGAATTTAAACCTTTGCGAATATTAGTTTATTTTTAACAGTGATTAATTTATTACTGAAGCAATTCTTCATAATGAAATATAGTTTTAATCTTTCCTAAAAGATATTCGGTTTTATTTCATCAAATATATATATATATATATATATATATATATATATATATATATATATATATATATACAGGGTGAACCATAAGTCGCTTTACCTTCGTATTATAACGAAACTCATTCCGGTAAAGCGACTTGTGTCTCACCTTATATATATATATATATATATATATATATACTAAGTTGAGAATAAAAGGTGAACTATATTTGAGTGTCGATTTGAAACAATGACATGAGCCTCGACACTTTCCATATTAAAATAAGTGTCGCAAATTGTCTTCTCGTTGGAATGAAAAACTTTAAAACTGAGTTGTCAGTTCTGAGGCTCTAAGACACGGGAAGACAGATGTCTTTCATCATTTGCACCGATCTTCGCGAATTGAAGGAAAGAGACGGGTAAATAGAGGAAAGAGGTGAGGAAGAGTAAGGAACGAGAGAGCAGAAGAAAAAGTAATAAAAATATAATAAAGGGGAAGAATATAGAAAGGGGAGATAAATATTGAAATATAGCCAAAGAGATAAGAGAAAAGCAGTGATGCAAAATGAAGGACGTATCTACACACGGGAATGAAAATGGAAAAAGTGACGAAATTAAAATTGCCCCCTTGTACAATTTAGATATATTACTAATATTCCATTTTACTGAATTATTTCTATTTCACTGAATTATTTCCATTTCAGTGAATTATTTCATACCCTACACACGCGCACATTCGTCGTGCTGATAACAAGTTGACTTTTATTGCTTGATGAAGGGGACAAAGGACTGGCAGACGGTGTATTTTCCTACTACACTCGCCTGCATACGGGAAGTGGTGAAAATTCTGATAATTTTCGCTCTTCGAAGAGAGCGTTATCCTTGGTGATCAGCTAATAGGATACGTCCATATAAATTCTTTTTTGCACAATATACAAACCGAGTAAATCGTATCGAGGAAATAGAGTCAGAGGGCGCTGTCTTCGTTGTGAATTAATATGCTTTTGAAAAGTGGAGGCCAAGCCCTTCTTCCACACGCCTTGCCTAACGTTTATAAAACCTTTACACACACACACACACACACATGTTTGGTTACCCTATAAAACCGTTGCATTTTCACATATTCATTTCTGTTTCGCGACATTTACCCAGTCTAGAAACCTAATAAATTTAACCAAACTTTACCTAACGTAGTGTAACCTAACCTAGTTTAGGCAAATCTTAATTATATTCTCCTTTTTTTTTTCATAATAAAAGAACATTTATAAAGATAAACCACCGCGACACTGCTAATGTTGTGTTACGCACATTCTTGTCGCGATGGGTTCTGTTTATCCTAAAGATTGTCTCGATTCAGTAAGAAAGACAAGAACACACACACACACACACACACACACACCTTCCATTGAGTTCCAGTTTACTTTAGAATGCTTACTTCTCGTACTAACAAGGATTCGAAACAATATTGGCGTGCGTATAACCTGCTCATTCTTTATGGAATATATTTTCAGAGAGAATGAACGAGAATGAGGATAGATAATGCATGCATGAGAGATTTTTATACACCACAGTGACTGATTTCGATTTAAGACTCTTATAAGTGGAGACGCGCGAAAGAAAATTTATTTTCAAATTTCTTATACTCGATTCAATTTTATTTATACAAAAGAAATTTACGCCCATTTTATTTTATACTTTATAATGATGGGCGACTGTTTTTCTCGAAATGCGTTTCTAGATAGATAGATAGGTGGATAAATAGAGAGAGAGAGAGAGAGAGAGAGAGAGAGAGAGAGAGAGAGAGATGTAAATATCACCCTGAAAAATTTAATACTAAATTGAAGTAAATTTCTGTTAAAATTCAGGAGGACTAAGATTTCATACTGATTCTCATATTAACCGTTTAATCGGTATTATAAAGACCTTTGCAAAACTTAGCAAAAGTTTTTACTCTTCCAGAATTTTAGCAAGATGTAAAAATGTAAAGATGTTTGTAGGCGTAGGAAGATTTCATCAAAATAGAATCTATTACATTTTTAAAATTCTGAACTTACTAGTATATAATAATATTGTAAACATATTTAATGAAGTAATGTAGAGGGATTTTGCCAAAACTGAATGTACATCTCAAAAAAATTATTGGAACAGGTGATTTTACGGTTAGGGGGGGGGGGCTGTGCTAAAAGATTTGAAATTGAGTGTCATGTGTCGAAGATATTTTTGGGTCGCAAAGATGACAATTACTGCAGGCGAAGCATATGATATTAGTAACGTTTACTTCTAATCGCGAGAGAGGATACTCAGACTTTGGTTAAAGTGGGAGGTAGCTCAAAACCTTGGGCATGAAAATAATCCAGGACTTAACATAAATTTCCGCCAAACAAATATTCAACGAAACGCGAAATATCTATAGTTCGGTCATCAGATGATTAAACAATGAATCCAAAGAGCCTTTCCTCCTCATGTGAAATACAATTCACGATCTAAGTTTGTCAGTCTGCCAATGTGCTGGGTTTGGAGGATTACAGCCGCCAGCTAGTGTAAAGCGAAAATTAATATGGGATAAGGAGACGATATAAGGATCTATGGCACTTTAACGGCCTGTTCTGTTTGGACAAGTCTCGTCTTAAAAGCGATGAACAAAAGTTGATTTTGTATTTCAGGAATCAGGAATGCTCTGTTTTTTTTTTTTTTTACATTTAAAACGATGGCTTGGCTAACAATCTAGGATACTGGAAATACTGACCTGGTATTCATTGAGAAATGTCTTTATTTTGCTACTATAAAACTGGTCTTGAGAATCATCTCCTGCCATAGTTCCAGCAATGTTTATTGAAATTAAACGCACATATGATGCAAAAGGATTATGCCACATGTTACAACTCCCTAAATTACGACTCAACAGAATAAATAAAAAGGGCTGCGGCTTCTTCCTTGGTTGTGTCGAAGGCCTGATATGTACCCTACTGAGCATATTTGCAAATGGAAACACCTTGGGAGCACCTTCATCATCAGCCGGAAAAACGAAGACCTTCCCGGAATGGTACAACACCAAACGAAACGCAACTAAATTTTGTCAAAAGATGTATCCAAGCATCTCATGAAGTCCGTGAAAAAGTATTTAATATTAACCCTAAAAGGACGACGCTACATATTGGTAACCTTTCAAATACTCGCATTCATAACTTAACCCCACAAACAATTCCGGCGTTAAAGGGTTAACTGAGTTTTCCCTTTTTTTTTTAATTGGGGTTGTTTAACCTCCTTCGCAACATCTAAGGTCATATGACGGAGGGGACCTACAGCTTTACGTGGGATCCGAACCACGGGTCGCTACATAATCTGGCGCGGAGGACGGTCTCCCATCCAACTACTACCCAGACCCAATGTCGCTTAATTTCGCTGATCATCGGGAAGCGGTGTTACGACATCGGCCACGACGTAGCCGGAGTTTTTCCTCTTGTGGCTCCATCTTAAGAGTAAAATATTTACCAAAATAAAATTTACTGTTATAAATTTTGTTCCAGCAGGGATCGGCATATCGCAGTTTGGTAATTCCTGTTCTTAAAAATGAACTACAAATACCACTTCCTTCTCAATTGAAAGTCTTAGAATCGATGTAAATTCCAGATCAAACCAAAAATAATCGAGTTCTATTCTAATTCCAATTCCAATTCTAAAAATACTTCGACTCCATTCGTGACAGAAAAAATAATAATTGATTCCGATTTAAATTGTATAACGAGAATACGAATTTGATTCTGAACACATTTTAAATTTTGATAATGAATTAAAATGAGAGTTGATGAAACAATTTTTAATGAATAAAAATTGTGGAGGACAGAAAAGAAAGTCTTAATTGATCTTTATATCTACTTTTCTTTAAATAATTTATTTTCTTTTAAAAAAAACAAAAATATTTCGAGGAAATAATAAATTAAGAAAAAATATGAGACTCAAAATTTCCATTTTAAGATCCATATAATAAGATATCGACAATGGCTATCTATCTTACTCTATCTATTTAAGTTTTCTTCGGTGTTATACAATTCAGATACGAACTTTTACATCTCGTATCTCACTTTATTTTTCTCCTATAACCTTTTGCTCTATTTTTATTCTTAAATCAGATAAGTATTCCTTCATTTACGCTTTTATCTAGTTAAACTTTGGCTATATTTTCTACGTGGTACGTAAAGGATGGTGGTAAATTCGTAGAATAAACCAAGAATGAGATTCACAGTGATCAGTAAATTGTACGAGCCAATATTGGTCAGAGACAAGAATTTTTGGCCAAAAATTTGAGAGTTAAAATTAAATTTTCCGAATCTTAATCCAATTAAAAAAAAAAAAAAAAAAAATTCCTCTCAAAATCCACGAAAAAATTGCAAAATTTGGTTCAGATTCCGCCTAAAAATGTGAAAATAAAATAAAAATTTCAATCCAATTCCATCGGCATAAAATTTTCAACTATCGATTTACAAGAAATTAAAGTCTCCTTCCCATCCCACCCTCTCTGACTTAATTATGCCTGAAATTAGAAGCTCTTCCAAAGATGTTTTTTTTCTGTCCTATCTGGGCTCACGTTTAGTAAGGCGTACGGTCGTGATGGGCTCCCTCCTGTCGTTCTCAAGAACTGTGCTGCTGCGCTGACACCCTGCCTAGACAAACTCTTTCGTCTTTGCCTTTCATCTGGTACTTTTCCTTCTTACTGGAAGTTCGCTTTCATTCAGCCTGTTCCAAAGAAGGGGGACCACTCTCAACCCTCCAACTATCATCTAATTGCTTTGATTTCTTGCCTTTCTAAAGTTTTTGAATCTATCTTTAATAGGATGATTCAGTATGGGTTCCGCAAGGGACGCTCTATTGGCGATCTTCTTGCATATCTCCTTGACTCCTGGACATCCTCCTTTCGTGATTTCGGTGACACCTTTGCTATTGCGCTAAACACATCAAAAGCTTTTGATAGATTTTAGCACAAATTTTTAATTTCCAAACTGCCCTACTTCGGTTTCTAACCTTCTATCTGTACCTTCATCTCTGATTTCCTTTCCGACCGATCTATAGCTGCGGTTGTAGGTGGTCACTGTTCTTTTCCTAATGCTACTATGATAATAGTGGTGTTCCTTAGAGCTCTGTCCTGTCACCCAATCTCTTAATTTTATCTATTAATGATCTTTTAAGTCGCAGTTTCTGTCACATCCACTCCTTTGCCAATAATTCCACTCTTCACTTCTCCACCTGCTTCACAAAACGCCCCTCCCAACAGTCACTCCATGCTTCGCGAGAAACGGCTAGGATGCATCTGACCTCTAATCTTTCAACTATTTCTCCGCAGTTTCTTTACCCCACTCAGTTGCTGTCTCTGTATAGGGGTCTTGTCTGCCTCTATATGGAGTACACTTCTCATGTGTGGGGTGGCTTAACCCACACATTTCTACTTAACCGGGTGGAATCAAATGCTTTTCGTCTCATCACTTCCCGCCTCTTACTGACTGTCTTCAATCTCTCTCTCTCTTCGCCGCAATGTTGCCTCACTCTCTCTTTACTATCCCCATTATAACGGACACTGTTCTTCTGAACTCTCTAACTGCATGCCTCCTCCTTTAAGGAGAGCACGCAGTACCAGACTTTCTATACATTCTCATTCCTTTTCTGTTCAGCTCTCCAACGCAAGGGTTAATCGGTATTCTGAATTTTTCATCTACTGAACCGGTCATCTCTGGAACAATCTTCTTCAATCCCTCTTTTTCCCTGCCTATGACCTCCAATCGTTCAAACGCAGTGTCTGGGCATCTCGAATACTATGGACCTCGATTTCGGCTCTCTTCTTTTCCTTCTCCGAGAGGAGAGGCTTTTTTGCGGGAGTTCGCCATTGGTCCTTCTTTCCTGCATAATACACACACACACACACACACACATATATATATACATTTTAACTGCAAACAACGCATAATATAATTAATGTAAAGAACGACGCTTGTGTAGAAGAGCGTTCCGCACAGGATGAGGAGGGAGAACGAACAAATGAAAAATGAGGTACCTCCCAGGAATCGAACCCGGGATCATCCAATTGCCGGTCGGATATGCTATCCACTACACCAAGGACCTCGATCAATCAGAAGTCGTAGTTCTCCTACATACGAGCGGAATCAAATGCCCTGAGGGGGCACCTTCGCATGCCGTACATATGTACATTTTAACTGCAAACAACACATAGTATAATTAACGTAAAGAACGACGCTTGTGTAGAAGAGCGTTCCGCACAAGATGTAGGAGAATTATGACTTCTGATTGATCGAGGTCCTTGGTGTAGTGGATAGCATATCTGACCGGCAATTGGATAATCCCGGGTTCGATTCCTGGGAGGTACCTCATTTTTCATTTGTTCGTTCTCCCTCCTCATCTTGTGCGGAACGCTCTTCTACACAAGCGTCGTTCTTTACATATATATATATATATATATATATATATTAAACACAAACCGTGCATGGTTTAACATATAATGTTCTCAGGGAACCATTCTGAGTTTGTGTATATATATATATATATATATATGTGTGTGTGTGTGTGTGTGTGTGTGTGTGTGTATATGTCTATCGACAGGGGAGAGAGAGAGAGAGAGAGAGAAATGAAAGGTGTAAAAATAATGCTCGATAAAAAAATTTAACTTCAGTTGCATTTTAATGCTGCTTCCTATTTATTTATTTACTCTTTGTTTTTCATCTTTTCATAGAAAACGGTCATGTTTTTATAAATTTACAAGAAAACATTTTATTTATTTACTATAAAATTCACTTCCGTATTTGTTGTTTACAGCGCACCCGTCTATCGTTCGTCAGACGCAGAGCAGAAGAGTTGAAATATGCATAAAGAAGATTATGAAATGCGTTTCATATCGCTTTTTACAAAAATCGCAGGAATATGATCGCGGTGTGTCATTGAGACACGCAAGATGTCTTGTTCATTGTTCATAGACCGTGCCACCGACCTGTTCAGTGTACGGTGAAACGTTTGTATTATAAATTGGAGGGAAGAAACCCCTTTTCCACAGTGACAGGAATATTTAGCGATTGTTTTTTGTTTTTCTTTTGTGATTTTATTAAGGGAAGGAAAAATGGTAGGAAATGACTGCGTGCCTTCATAATTTTTAATAATAAACTTTGGTGGTTGAGAATACGCAACAACTATCATAACAGAATGGGACATAATTCATTACTATACCTTTATTAAAAATTCAGAATTCAGCTATTAGAATTAGATGTGACTGAAAAGAGTACTACGTAATATTTCCCCATTTCAACTGTTTTATAAAGTAATACTAAATAATAAATTATTGGCTTCTCGGTCAGACTTTATTTTCAGTCAGATCTGGGAAGGATCTGTTATTATCGACACGAACTGCGTTCAACAAACCAATTCCGGTAATGCTTGTTGTACCTACAATAACGCACTAAATTTATCTATACCACGTACTTACATATGAAATCATAATTTAACATAATTGTTAATATGGCATAAACATAAACATAAGTCGTTAATAAGGCTAATATGACTGCAATTTTAACATCAATAATTAACAACAATAATATACAATTCGAGCATTGTATTTCTATCATTAACACTGCAGAAACATAAATATGGTAAATGCAAAAAAACTTCACTTTTCTACGTGAAGGTCAAATTATGATAATAAAAACCCACTCTAATAGAGAGAGTTCATCTCCACAACAGTTTCGATGCCCACTGGCATCCTCTTCGGGTGGGCATCGAAACTGTTGTGGAAATAAACTCTGTCTATTAGAGTGAGTTTTTATTATCATAATAAATACGTTATATAGCCTAGACGGCTATGCCTACAATGCTAATTTGTGGCTTTGCACTTCAACAAAAATATATTATATTATAGTGTAATTTATAAGAACACGACACCTTTTATATACTTCTAAATAATTTTTAGTAAAAAAAAATATCAACAGCAAATGGTGTGCCACTGAATTGAAAATAATAACCGAAATTAAAATGCACTAAAACAAAATGGTCGATTCAGGGAGATCAAATGACTGGCTTTCAGTCCGAGTTAATCATCAAAAATACCAGTCATATTACACATGCGCAACATCATACAAGGCATATTATAGGCACTATTCGAGTTGTACAACGCAACGTGATTCGTGCTATTATAAATTTGTCATCATAGTCTTTAAGTTTGTATTTTCTAGATACAGTAGTAAATTAACGTAAAACTATTTGAAATAATGTTTTTAGAATACTTTGTAAAACCCGGAAAATCCCGGATTTGCTGCGCTTGTCTCGGGATTTAAGGTCATCATTTTCCGTCCCGGATCCCGGGATCCCGGTTGAGAAACCCTACTCTGAACCTATGCCAATTTTCCCACTTACGTCTCCTATCACAAACATTTTGTAACATTCAGGCACCCTTCTGATTACATTATCAAGTTCTCGCCAAAAACTTTCTTTCTCACCCTTACACTTGTCATCACACGACGCATATCCACCACTACCGCCACATTCATTCTCACAAACTTAAATTTCACACAGAGAATCCGGGAACTGACACAAGAGAAGTGTCTCATTGCTTCATGCCATACATCATTCATCAACAGGCTTACAATTTCTTTTCCTTTCACCCTCTCGCTCACACCCGCCCTCACACACTTAACACCCTTCCCCATTCACACTCTCCACCTCCTTTCAGCTTTGTTTCATACATTCTTAAAACGTCAAAACTTCTATGAACACCCGCACCACTTCTACTCTTTTTTTTCCCCTCCATTTATTCCCCTTATATTCCACACACACACACACACACACACACGCACACACACACACACATACACACACACGCGCGCGCGCGTACTTGCCTACAGTTACGTGGTCGGCCCAGGCAGGCGCGGCGCCCACGTCCGAGTCTATTCTTGTCTTTATGGGGAGAAGGAAAGAAGGATGGGTCCCCAACCTAATACTTCCCCAACTGTAAGCGACGTTAGCTGTACCTTTCGGCGAGCAGCGAGGTCGCCACATCCTTTCGCCATAATAAAATATACAAAACTATATTTTGAGAATAAGTCTAAAACGGCCTCGAAAAAGCTAAACGTTAAAATATAAATAAATATAAGAAAATTGTTAGGCGAAGTAAATACTCATGGGTGAAATAGATATAGCTAAATTCACATATATATGCAAGAAAGATTGCATATTTGCAATTGTTGAGAGCGAGGAAATACATGATATAATATTAAAATGAGATGATATATATGTTTATATTTTCTGCCACATTTGTATGGACGCAATATATGAAGTTGAAGAAGTTTCAAGTTAAATACGAAATCATAAAATGCTTACATGAAGGACAGATAAATGGGTACACACACACACACACACACACACACACACACACACACACACACACACACTGTATGTGTGTAAATATGAGTAAATTGGGCACGTCAGTTTTCTGCTCTTGTCCCCGGTCTGAAAATTATTCTGGTTTTCATTGTACTGTGTATATATATATATATACAGAGAGAGAGAGAGAGAGAGAGAGAGAGAGAGAGAGTGTTTTATGGTATGAGCAGCAAAATTTTACTTTATGTTATAAGTGACGAACGTGAATTTAAACAGACGTGCGTATTTGCATTACATTTTATTCAGAAAAGAGCCAAGAAGTTAAAGTCATTCAGTGCACTTGTCATATTTTTATACAGTGAATAGAATTTTATGATTATCTGTCTCATTTCCAAACGCTGCTGAAATTCGGAGGAGAAAAAAACCTCTTCAGTTATTTTTGGAGTAACATCACGTTACGAATTTGTACTTGAAAATATATAAAATGTTACGATTGTTGTAGGGTCAAAATCTTTTTGAATATATTTTTTTTAATATTTAATTTTTTTACGTCATTAAATTGGAGAAAATAAATTAACAAATATTTAATTTTAAATTTTTAAAAAACAAAAATGTTTAAAAAAAAAAATATATATTTCATCTGTATTTTCTCCTTTAAAATAACATGGAAGTTTGTTTCTGATACCTACGCACGCACGCGCGCGCGCGCGCACACACACACACACACACACACACACACACACACACACACACGATAATATAGAATTTAATACGGAAATTTCAGCTCTTGAGATATGGTAGAAATGAGGAGCTAAAGCAGACAGCTCCAGATAGACAAGAAATTCAGAGAAGCAAGAAAACGCTAGATTTGGGGGTTATAATGACTGACGATGCGAAATTTGAGACGAAAAAAATCAGATAACGATAAACAAAGCAAAAAAGGAGTCGCAGGACAGGTACAGCGGCAGGAGAGGTACAGCGGCAACTTCTCCTGCAGGTTATTTAGGTTTTTCCAACAAGACGGAGCGCCATGTCACCGCACCAAAGCCGTGTTTGAATGGCTCCGAAATTCACGTTTTTAGCTGATCGGGCCTTGGCCGGGAAACTCGCCCGATTTAAACCCGATAGAGAACTGCTGGCGAAGCGTCAAAGAAAAAGTTATCTGTCACAATCCCACATCATTGAATGATTTACTTGAAGCCATAAAGAAGGTGTGGGCGCAGGAAATTACGCCGGAGTATTGCGAAATACTGGTAAATTCCATGCTACGACATGTCGCCGAAGTGCTGAAAAAAAGGGTGAATGTATGAAATACTGACCGCAATTTATTAGTATGTTTTGTATGTTTGAGTAGTTTCTAAATACATCTTTTCTACTATTTACAGTAGTTTTGGTATTTTACTTTTACGTTAACACAATTTTTTTTTAAATTGATGGGGGATGCGTGACTTATGGCCACCACTATATATAATATACAGGGTGGGCGGAAAGTAGCTCCCTATTTTGGATTGGTAAAAAAATACGTATATTATCCATTTATTTCAGAAGAAATAATATGAAAAGGTAGGCATACATGGTAGGTTTTCTCTAAAATTCAATGTGGGCTCCAACTCTTTCCACCAGCTTCTGGAGCCGCCCAGGAATGGCGTCCACTGACTTTAGCAGGAACTTCGGCGGGATGGAGGACATGACTTCCCGAATTCGGTCCTCCAGTTCTTCCAATGTCCTCAGTTTGGTGCGGTAGACTTCTTCCTTTACCCACCCCCAAAGAAAGAAGTCGCATGGTGTCAAGTCGGGGCTCCTGGCTGGCCATTCGCTCTTGTTGTCCGTGAGTGGCTGGATGCCCACTTCCCTGGGCGTTGGATGGGTCGTCGTGGTCCACATCAATGGCCAGCCAGGAGCCCCGACTTGACACCGTGCGACTTCTTTCTTTAGGGGTGGGTAAAGGAAGAAGTCTACCGCACCAAACCGAGGACATTGGATGAACTGGAGGACCGAATTCGGGAAGTCATGTCCTCCATCCCGCCGGAGTTCCTGCTAAAGTCAGTGGACGCCATTCCTGGGCGGCTCCAGAAGCTGGTGGAAAGAGTTGGAGCCCACATTGAATTTTAGAGAAAACCTACCATGTATGCCTACCTTTTCATATTATTTCTTCTGAAATAAATGGATAATATACGTATTTTTTTACCAATCCAAAATAGGGAGCTACTTTCCGCCCACCCTGTATATATATATATATATATATATTATATATATATATATATAAAGGGTGTGCCAGAAGTCATCCCCATCTGAAGTAGCTGTAACCTTAATTTAATTATTGTTTTTTTTTTTCCCCAGATTGTAGAAGATCAACCCCAATAATTTGAAGATGGAACACTACACACCACAACATAATTGTAACATAAATCTAAATAAAATAAATTATTTCCACTTTCTACAGTATTTGTTATTTTATTGGTTCAAAAGTTATAAGCAAAACAAATGGGGTGATGACTTTGGAACACCCTATATATTATATATACTGTCAGAATTAAGTACATTAAAATTTAATGGAGTTATACCTAAATTCTTCACAAATCAAATTTCATTAGCTTTTAAAGTAAACCTAATCTAGTCTAATTCAAACCGCACTTACAGAGGTATTGTCGATTACGCCTTTCGTGAAAATGGGTAAGGTGCTTAAAACATGTAAAACAATTACAGTCGACTGAGCACTGAAAGCCTCAAAAGTTTACAGATGTAAATGTACTAACCACAGCGTATATAAACGAAATACACAAGGATTACATATACTCGTATATAGTGATTCACTCGCTGCTAGCCCGAGAGTATCGTTAATACGATACTCTGGGTCTACCAGCGAGTGAATCACTTTGTAGAATCTGTATTGTCTGGAATCAAGAAGAATATCTGGTTACAATAACCAACATTTTTGGTTAATTATTTGCTAGCCAATTCAGCCGTCCGATGTATCCACTGACTATGATTATTTTCTAAACCTAAATGATTAGTTCAACTTTCGCATGGTTGGATTGACCATTTAAATTAGTTACCAAATAGTATTTTAAGTGTTGTGATTGTGAGGAAGTTGTGTTTTCGGTGTTGGCCGAATACCTTTGTACGACAAATGCTTTTATTTGTGAATAATTTCATTTTATTCCTTGAACGACTTTTAGCAAAGGTCGACTTTCAAAAAAGTATAAAAACTTTGTATTCATTCCTTGAACGACTTTTAAAAAGGTCGACTTTCATAAAAGTATAAAAAACTTTGTATCATTCCTTGAACGACTTTTAAAAAAGGTCGACTTTCAAAAAAGTGTAAAACCTTTGTATTCATTCCTTGAACGACTTTTAAAAAGGTCGACTTTCAAAAAAGTGTAAAAACTTTGTATTCATTCCTTGAATGACTTTCAAAAAAGGTCGACTTTCAAAAAAGTATAAAAACTTTGTATTCATTCCTTGAACGACTTTTAAAAAAAGGTCGACTTTCAAAATAGTATAAAAACTTTGTATTCATTCCTTGAACGACTTTTAAAAAAGGTCGACTTTCATAAAAGTATAAAAACTTTGTATTCATTCCTTGAACGACTTTTAAAAAAAGATCGACTTTCAAAATAGTATAAAAACTTTGTATTCATTCCTTGAACGACTTTTAAAAAAGGTCGACTTTAAAAAAAGTATAAAAACTTTGTATTCATTCCTTGAACGACTTTTAAAAAGGTCAACTTTCAAAAAAGTATAAAAACTTTGTATTCATTCCTTGAACGACTTTTAAAAAAGGTTCGACTTTCAAAAAAGTATAAAAACTTTGTATTCACTCCTTGAACGACTTTTAGAAAAGGTCGACTTTCAAAAAAGTATAAAAACTTTGTATAAAGGAGAATAGAGAATATACGCGGTGGAACTTCTTGTTTTTTATGTATCTTGATTACTATAACTAAAAATAATTTTCATTAGTTAGATGTACTGGAATATTCTTGTTATTATTACTTTAATAAGTAAGTTCCTCACAAGCAATAGTTCTTACGAAAAGCTTGATAAATTATATATTGTTGCTGAAATTATGAAGTACTTTCCACAAACATCTTTCAGACTACGTATTAACATCTGTTTTCGCACATCCAATAAGCATTTTCACCTTGTATTTTATGACGGCTCATAAATATACTTGTTGTAACCACTTTGAAATGAAAATTTACGAGTTCTACGTAAATACACTTTTTCAATTTTGAAAACCCTGAAACTAAGTTGAAAAAGAGTTCGAAAACCACACACACACACACACACACACACACACACACAGAGAGAGAGAGAGAGAGAGAGAGAGAGAGAGAGAGAGAGAGAGAGAGAGAGAGAGATTTTTTATTACACGAGCTCTAAATTCTATCACCCTGTATTACGGTTTGTCGGCAGAGTAGGTATGAATCGTTCTTACGAATATTTATTAATAATAAGAATTGTAAAAAATTTCGCATAATCATTTTGAAAACTTTGGAAAGAATAATTTCGATGTAACATCTCACAGAGCTAATTTGTATGTATATTTCATTATAAAATGTTTCTTTTAATAAAGTAACTAAAATTTTAATTGTCGTACTTCTATCCAATTATATATGAAATATTTATTTATATTTTTGAGGGGTACATGACTCGTCATTTTGTCCATTTTGTTCTCTTTATAATGCTAAATAATTGTACCGTAAAACGGGGTGATTTCGGACACGGGGTGACTTCGAACAAAATCTGAGTAAAAGGTTTTATTATTAACAAGTTCCTAAATGAAATAATAAGAATAGGAAATACCAGACAAATGTTCTGATTCAAAAAGAGTTTTGTTTATTTATCTTATTTACGAGCTAAATATTTAATAGTAACACTTTTTATTCAGATTTTGTCCAAAGTCACCCCCTGTTTACGGTATGCATAATGTGCCGAGAGAGAGAAAATGCATACTATTTTGGATTAATCTAATCAAAACACTTGATTTAAAGTTGACTTGTAATGTAAGATTGATTTTATGAAAACACTTGGTTTGCAGTTAACTTAAAACTATAATTTTCAGATGAATGCTGAATTCTAAAAAATTCTAATTTGAAATTTAAAATCCGTTGGAAAACAAGAGTGACATAATTCGAACATTGTGTAAGTCGAGATAACGACATTTATTATGGTTAGATTAAGTTAGGGTAGCATAGGTTAGGCTTAGTTTGGTTAGGTTAGGTTAGGTAAGCATAGGTTAGTTTAGGTTAGCATAAGTTAGGGTTAATTAGATTAGATTAGCATAGGATAGGCTGAGTTAAAGTCATATATCAGTTATGTTGGTAAAATACCCCGACGGACTGTTTATAGGTCCCATAAAACTCTGCACTCGATCAGTCTGTAGAAGTGGTCATAAAACACCTCATTATAGGCCTTTAGTTTTATTGCAACAACTCCATGGATTCATCATGGTAATACACTTCTCAAGTGCGTATCGAATGGCATCACCGAGAGACCACAAAAGGTCATCCCTACGAAGGCGATTCTTGCCAATACAGGCCATTTTCAATGAGCTTCAAATGTCCTTAGACACCTCTTCGTAAACACTTCCAAAAGTAAGTTTGTTACGATTTGCTGAAGACACCTTCGAGTCCTCGTTACCAGTAGAAATCTATATTGAAGAAAGTCTTCCAGGTACCAATGTCAGATTACAACGAGAAATGGTCTTTTCATTAATGAGCGTTACATTCAGACTAACGACAAAAAAGGTTCCTTGTAACCACAGAGGACCCAAATGGACCTCTTCGGATACCAAGGCCACCTTAATTTCGTAACTTTTGAAACGTTAGCGTAACGTTCCAAAAAGCCTTCAGACGACAATTAATTATGAAACGAAATTGCTCAAATCTCACTTCCTCAAGAATTAACGGTTAAAGTATTACACAGTCTTCCTCCAGTTGTCTTGCGGAACACATCTTTCGGTTATAGGCCTACACACAGCTTCTCGTTTAGCTTATAAGTACTATTATAGAAATTCTACGCACGCTTCTAAACATTCCATTTTCTTTTCGTTTGTAAATAGAACTCATATTTTGTGTCATTTTTCGAGCTAGCAATTTGAACAAACAGTTAAATATTATTGTACATTTCAATGCAATTTAAGTGATTTATATTCTGTTTGTTGTATATGACATTGTACATTTATAGTGACAATTAATTCTTACATATCAAGCCTTTTGTAACAACACTGATTTATAACACTGGTATGCATATGAAATGTTTTTGTCTGCTGTGAGGGTTTTTTCAACTCATATTATATAATTCGACCATGCTGAATTCGAAAATGACATTGGTTTTCCTCAATCGGTCAGGTTTTTTCTCTATTGGCCATTTATTATAAGTCCAATTTATCCCCAAATTTATTGATTTTTTTAGCTTAAACACTGTAGATACGAGTAATATTATAAGAAACACTCGTGAAAAATGAAAACATTGTGTGAATAAATACTTTTATTCATACAATGAATATGGAAAAAAGTTTATTGAGGAAGGAATGAAGTTTTTTTGGCTTTCCGTCTGTTTTTCTTCGGGCACGTCTCGCTTCAAACACCAGCAATAGTCCGCCAGCATATTGATATCCCAGTTTCCCTGGTACCTCTCTTCCATTATTTTGATATCTTGGTGAAATCGTTCACCCTGTTCCTCACTATAATCCCCGCAATTTTCAGGAAAATAGTCCAAGTGGGACCACAAAAAGTGCATTTTTATGGACATGCGCGACCCATGAGCTTTGAAAGTTTCCATCAAGTTTCGACAACGGACTCGTATTCTGGACTTCTACGCTTGCCAAGAAAATCAGTGACAACTGATTTGAATGCCTGCCAGGCATTCTTCTCAGTTGGAGTCATTGCGTTTTCGAACTGAGTATCCTTGATCAAAGTTCGAATTTGAGGACCATCAAAAACCCCAGCATTTAGTTTAGCATCAGATATATGAGGAAATTTACTCTCGAGATATCAGAATGCTGAACCCTCCTTATTCATTGATTTGATGAAATTTTTCATCAAGCCCAGCTTAATATGAAGTGGTGGGAGCAAAATTTTTGTTGGTGGTACAAGGGGCACTGAAACGACATTATGCGACCCAGGTTCAAAATTCTCTCTGGATGCCCATTCACGCTGTGCATAGTGCTTCTCATCCGCTCGGCTATCCCATTTGCAGAGGAAACATAGGTATTTCGTGTATCCCCCTTGCATTCCCAATACAAATGCCACAATCTGAAAAAAAATGAAAATATTTAAAGAATTTAGAGAATTTGTTCTATCAGATAAAAAAATCTATGCATTGGACTGTATCACTTCTGTGGGGAAGTTAAGTGTTCTTATACGCTCTCAAATAACTGGAAAAACAACATAGTCAATAGCAATAGTTTACTTATGATATTAGTATTACCTTCAAATCTCCACAGATCCTCCAGTTATGTTGGTCGTATACGAGAGCATCCAGTAAAATTTTCATGTTATCGTAGCTCTCAGTAAGTTGTACGGAATGTGCTACAGGGACTGATGCAACCCTATTCCAATGTTGAGAAGTACTGCTTTCAAACTTCGTTTAGACGAGTCTATAAATAGCCTCCATTCTGATGCGTTATATGGCAGGCCCGAGGATTCGATTAGCCCCTCAACATTGCAGCAGTACACTAAGGAAGAGGTATTTCGTGCGCTGCAAAAAACTTGCGGAATTCTTCCTCTCGTTTCCTATACCAGGAGAATGTTGTTCCCGGAGCCAGCAAGTTGTCCTCTCGAAGTCGTGAGCCCAAGATCTCGGCAGCTAATTTGGAAAGTCCTAAATCCCTGGTAAGATCATTAAGTTTGGCCTGGTTGAGAGGCCTCGGCTCATTTGAAGCGGTATTTTGAGGTATATACGACTGGGACTGGTCATTGGCATTGGTCATTGATTCATCATCAGAATCATCGAAGTCCAGGGTTTGAGGTGGGTGGGTATTGGAATTCCAGGACCATGGGGTACAGGTCTCATAGCAGAAGGAATGTCAGGGTATACAACAATGTGTTTATTCTTCTTGTTAACTCCTGAAAATAGAAACACAGAAACATGGATATAAAACTTGCATATGAAATAGAAGAAGCATTCAGACAGTGGCGGCTCATGAGGGAAGGCTGCGGTCTGTAAGATATGAAATAGGTCGATGGAGTCTGTATATTTTCTTTCTTTTTCATTCATATTGTCCCTTCGGGGACAATATGAATGAAAAAGAAAGAAAATATACAATCATTGTATGTAAATGTAACTTATATAACAATATGTATGTGTAAATGTATTTTCTATAACAATATGTATATGTAAATGTATGATTACCATTATGGTGAATATTATGCTATATATGGTGAATATTACATGTGGTGAATATTATGTCAAGTTTCATACGAGGATTTCAAAATATTTAAGAAAAATAAATTTATAAGCCCACCTTGGAGGTTTGTCATGCAGAAATAGCAATCTGTCACGTGATCCTTTCCTTCTCTCCAAATCATGGGAATTCCAAAAGGCAAAGATTTCGCTCTGCCTTTGCTCCATCTTCTCAAATTTTCAATGCACGTCTTGCAGCACATATGAGGGGCGAAATTTTTGTCCTTGTCCCCTAGCTTAATTCCAAAGTATGCTCTATACATTGTCTTCACAAATTTAGTGATTTGGGACTGGTTATTGGCATGGTAACCGTCCCACATATGTAGCAGAATCTATTGGGATCATTTTTACACGCTCTATTCATTATGAAATATTTTATCTATATGCCTGAAAAGTAAAAAAAGATATTATACAAGTGAAACAAGTGATGATAGAGGTTACTGTTCCAATTCCGCTTTGACAAAATCACGAAAAATTCTATTTTACTTATGAGGCCATAGCCGGATAACCTGAGCTGATTGAGAAAAACGGATTGCAGATTCGAAATCAGCAGGAAAAACTCTATAAGAATCACTTACAAAACCCTTGACAGCAAAATTGATGCATACCAGTGTAATCAATTGTATTTCTCTTTTGTATGTGCCGTACTTTATTAATCATTGTGATAATTTAAGTTTATAAATTAAAGGAAAAAGTAGTGTAGCTTTAGCTTTTTCCTTGTTGATTGGTACTCTGAATTATCTGGTAAACCACTTGCAAACTAATTAACTATTTTGCTAATTATTTCGTCAACTTATCAAAATTATAAATAACCAAAGCCTATTAACTTCATTACAGATTGATAACCTATACAAATTAGGCTATATAAACTTACCTCAATTAAGATGCCTCAATAAACTGGTAACTAGGTTGATAATATAAAATGGTGCCTATATTCTAGGCACTCTATAAGCGTATGCTAATTTCGGCATGTGTATAAATTCACGTAAAGGGTGGGCAAAAGTCTGGGCACCCCATCAAAATATTTACATATCTAATTTTTACATATCTCATATTTACGTATCTATTTTTTCGCATTTTAGTAATTTTTTGTTAAATTACAAATTAAATTAAAGTTAAAAATGTCGGTATGCAATAAATTCTTTCATGTACACTATCTTATTTTGAGGAGTGACCAGACTTTTTGCCCACCCTGTAGGCCCTGATGGCGCCTCTGTGCAACCGAACATAAAGTGCGGGTTATATATTCTGTACCCTCATAACGACATCTGTAGTTCAAGAATGACGTAAGTCTCTTTGCATAATTAATAACATCAAAAACTTCCTTCAAATAAGGGTACTTGAATCTGACCTATTAAAAAACATTCGCCTTACTTGGACGTTGCCCTGGAGTAAATACAAGTTAAACTAATTTCATATAATATTAAATTACGTCTAAACTTCACAAAAAAAAAAATTACGTCTAAACTTCACAAAAAAAATTAAAATAAGAATTTACGTCTGAACTTCACCAAAAAGAATTTACAGCTGAACTTCACCAAAAAGAATGTATGTAACACGACTTATTTCCCACTCTGCTTATATTTTACAGTTAAAATATGCATTACAACGTAAATATAGAATTCGAAATGTAAACTGTAATATAAATATTATTCAACTAACTTTGCAGCAAAAACTTTAATATAATTTTTTAATGAAAAATCCTTCCTTATTTAATGAAGTTATTACATTGAAATTAAATGGAAAATATTTGCATAAGAAATGAGATGAAAGGAGGAAAAAAATTGCTAAAAAACAAAATCGGATATCTTATTTTAGATAAACAGAATAAGTGATGGGAAAATGCCTCTAAATTCTCTTTCAATGCATACATAAGGAAAATTTTTAATTCTGTCATATGTAGATTCTATCTTGGAAATAGCTAGAAAATATTTTCAGAATAAATGGAAAATAGAGAGGGGAAAAAAAAAAAAAAAACTTATCAACATAAAGTAGAAAGAGTTTATTTATAACAAGGATAACGTTGGGGTAGATTTTGTTTACTAGAATTGAATTATTAAGATTTGGTCTCATACTAATATTACATATATTTGTTCTCTCTCTCTCTCTCTCTCTCTCTCTCTCTCTCTCTCTCTCTCGCTTTATACGAACAATCTTATCACAGCCAGCTTAAGTGTAACTGGGATGAAAAGTTACATACTGTATTTTACCAGGGATGGGGTCAAATACTCTTGTATTTGTATTTGAAGGTATTTTAAATACCTTTGGAAAGTATTTGCATTTGTATTTTGAGATTTCCAATGAAAAGTATTTGTATTCATATATGAAATACTTTGAAAAGTATTTAAAATTTCCAAATACTCTTGAAATACTTTAAAATATTTGCAAATAGTTATGCAAATTCCTATAACATTTTGTCCTTGCTTTCATTGTTGAACATTTAAAAATAAAAATATTGATAGGTATTATAACTTTGTAGGTTATCTACAAGACTCTTACCCTTGGCAATATATGATATTATACAGTACATAATTGTGTGTTAGATTGTTGGTCACCCTGGAACAGAGTTTACATTTAGGTTTTGCTCCGTAAAATTTAATCAGTTCTTACTTGAACAGTGACTGGTATTTGTATTTGTAAAAGTATTTGTATTTGTATTTCGCAAAATTGAAAGTACTTGTATTTGTATTTGTACTGGTAAAAGTATTTGTATTTGTATTTCGCAAAATTTAAAGCATTTGTATTTAAATATGTATTTGACCCCATGCCTGTATTTTACACAGAACATCATTCTGCCTATACGCCCATTTCAGGGTACGAGCCGCCCCTAGAGAGCATTGCCGAGTAAACAGGTGATCGCTGTATTAACGAGGTCTTTGTACGTAGCTCGTCACCACTAAAAGCAACCCTGCTCTGTTTTCATAATTCGAAAAATATCCAAATCCATAATCAGTGTTTTAGGTAAGTTTCGTCAATTTATATTACAGACATTTCTAGTTATTACCAGCCCCGGTGCATGATTCTTCAGGACCAAGATGCCCTATTAGTATATATATATATATATATATATATATATATATATATATATATATATATAGATAGATAGATAGATATAAGCAGCAGAGGAAGATTATGTTCGTTCGAAATGCAACAGGATAGGGTGGTCTCAAAACAGTGATGTAGGACTCGAGACCGGTCTCGATACCTTTTTCTGGTCTCGGTCTCGATCTCGGGTGGTTAGGTCTCGGTCTTGGGTGCTTAGGTCTCGGTCTCGGCCATGGTGGTCTCGACTACATCAATGGTCTCAAAACAAAGATGAAAAACACTTTCGTTATATTATTAGAGGCTTAAAGCTATTTAATATCCACCGAAGGAGCTACAAAATCTACAAAACAGTCACTTAGTTACATTCAAGACATGACTTGGTAGATACTTAGGTCAAGTCCCTCGTCAGCCTTCAGCGTCAGGATGAGAGTTAAAAGTAGCTCTCTCCCTCATCAAATTTCCTAAAGGAAATGGACGCTGTGGCAAAGTTGGTCGCAAGTCGATCCTGATTATTTATTTGAAAACAACAACACTCTTATATATATATATATATATATATATATATATAATAGTTGGTGATCTTTTTTAGGCGCATTTTTAATTGCAAAGGCGTGTTGAAGGGAAATGAAGCACATCCTTTTAATTTTTTATCTATATTTTAATCTTTTAATTTTGCAACATATCTTGAAAATAAAAGCACTCGAACGCTGCAACCCAAAAGTTATGAAGAAAGTATGTATGTGTATGGAATGAGTTTATGTAAACAAAGAAATAAAATTTTTGCTTCGACACCAGGACGTCGCTGAAAATGGGCAAGAATGCAAAATTGAGTCTTGGCGTATAATGTGATTCTTAGATGATATTTCTATGAGAAGAAATTCTACTCCGTAATATATATATATACACACACACGTGTGTGTGTGTGTGTGTGTGTGTGTTAAAGAGGAGTGTTCTATGCGCGGCAAGAAACTAACGAGTGTTAGAGAAGAGAAAGATTTAGGTATTTTTTTGGTGCCGACACTCTTAAACCGAGTAAGCAACGTATCGAAGCAGTTGGAAAAACAAATAGAATCTTAAGATTTATTGGTAGATTATTTGAATTTAAGCCCGAAAAAACAATGGTAACATTATATAATTCCTTACTACGCCCCCATCTGGAATACTGCGTTCAGTTCTGGTCCCCATATTTACGACAGTACATAGACAGAATGGATAAAATGCAGCGACGGGCTGCAAAAAATGATTCTTACACTTAGAAACAAAGCATCCACTGTCCGCTTAGAAACATTAAATTTATTCTCACTCGTGAAATGATGGTTTCGAGGGGGGATTCGATCCAGTTGTTTAAAATAATTAGAGGTTTTGATAACGTTGATGCTAAAAAATATTTCATCACTGAATGGCGATTCCAATAATTGATGTTAATGTTATTTGTGTCTGGTTTACTGAGCACGAAATTACCGTGGCGTTTTGGTAAGCAACTGACTGTCGTTGTGGGTTACTTTGCGAACAAACTTTTGGCTTATTTTTTAAAAGGAATATATATTTTGTTTTTAGTATTATATTAGTTTGTTTATATTCAGTTACTATTGAAATATAAACGATCATTATTGTAAAAAGATTATTATTGTAAAAAATTTTGAAATGATAACAAAAATTCATAGTGGAAACCATTTTTTTCCTTCTTGTTATAAGTTATACAGTTAAATCTCATAAACGCGGATAGTACTCACGTAGTAATGGTCTGAAATTTGGGTAGTCATTTTAATTCTAATGAAGCTAAACATTTTTTTTTTCTTCAATCGTATAGTTAATTTGTGGAATGGATTACCAACCAAGCATAATTCAAAGTAATTCGGTTGAATCCTTTAAAAAAGAGACTAGATACTTATCTTGCCTTAAACCTCTAATTAGAAGCATTTGTTAGCGCATAAAGATAATGTAGAATTCTCATTCGGGTTCCCCGCCCCTCCCCCCTCTTTTCTTTAAAATTTTCACTTATCCTTAAATTTCTTCCTTTCTTTTAACCTTGCTTTCTTTTAACCGTTGTCTGTCTTTTAAAATAGACAAACGACGTAGGGACCAGCCGATCTGTTGCTGTTTGATTTACTTTATATTATATATATATATATAGTTAAGCTTGTTATTTGGTATTAGAAACGTAATTCCATGAAAGGAAAAAGCACCCCACGAACCTAAAAAAAAAAAAACCCAAAAAATGTCAAAAAGAAAAAATATATTTATTTCCGATTGCCTCTTCTTGTCATCACAATCACTGCTTTGCGTTTCACATCAAAAGAAAATGTTTTCCCTACACATTATGAGGGAAAACACAATTAAAGGTGTTACTGGGGATTATAAAACACATCCGACATTGGACATGCCGTACGCAGAAGGCGAAGACACCGATCCTTTTAACTTGTTTTTGTATTGCAGTTACCGCTATTATAGGTTTTTTTTAAATATAATTTTTTAACCTAACATTTTTCAGCACGTCTTATTGAACCTGTGATTTGAATCTTCGCTCTGTCGTATATTTTAAAATGGAGTTATTTAGGCTATATTTTGCAATAGTAAATGTCTGTTGTAAAGTACTTGTTGTAAATAGCATAACACACACACACACACACACACACACACACACATATTATATATATATATATAATATATATATATATGAAAATGAAAATGAAAATGAAAAGGTTTATTGGCAGACTCTAGTCCATATGACAAATATTATTAATACAATGACAGTTCATATACTAAGGATAGAAATATATACAATTGATTAGAAATAATACTGCACTGTCGAAGTTAAGTGGAGCTACAGACAGACGTTTTCGTACCAAGAAGTCCATAGCTTAGAGGATAAATGGCAGGACTCATGGATAGCTTGGATGATCGGGTTGGTTGATTTTTTAATTCTTTGCATTAGACTGTGTTGAGCACGTCTTGTTACCTCCGGGAAGCTCGGGACATTGCGGGTAACAAACATTTGCGAAGCTGAGCATCTCGGGGGTAATTTATGTAAGAGTCTAAAAGACCCGTTGTACAGCAAATTTAGGGTTCTGCCAGAACCTTTTTTATAAGTCACCCAGAGTTGCTGACCGTATATATTACTGCAGAAAGTACGAAAGAGTGTGTCTTTAGCTTCACTTGTACAGAAACGAAAGTTCCTTATGGTCATATTCGCTTTAGCACACAGGCTTCGAGATTGTTTTCTTATATCCGAGTCATCACTCAAGGAGCTGGCAACACTGGGTAACAAAATTTGAAAAATTTTCTGTTTATTGTGATTTTTCTGTCGTTTCATAATGATTTCGGGGCGCTGATTTAAAAAATTATATTGGTTTTGCTCTATCATCAACCGTGTCAAAAATATAGGTTATCACACTTTTCATATGGCAAAGTATATAAAGAAGGCTAACATAAATATTTTCTGAAAATAAAAACACTATTGGAAATTAATGTTTATTGAGCCAAAATTGTTTGACAAACCCAAAATAGTGTAAAGGATATAATATATATCATGAAGAGAACCGATAAGAGAATAACAAGCCTCGTTATGCAGTGTGCGTTCCTTAAAAATGCGCTGAAGAACGCGACTTCCGCGTATGAACATTCTTATCCTTTCTGATCAGCGACCATACGTAGTCTCCCATCATGGAAGCATCCCAATAGCCCTGGTACCTTTTCTCCATCGTTTGAATATCTTGATGGAATCTTTCGCCATGTTCTTCACTCACATAGCCCAGGTTATCCCGAAAAAAGTCTAGATGTGAATGCAGATAGTGTAATTTTAAAGACATACGGCACCCCATTTTGCTATAGCACTTAATCAAGTTGACACTAACTCCTTATAGTTTGGTGCTTTATGGTTGCCTAAAAACCCACGAACTACATCAAGGAAAGCACACCAAGCCTCTTTTTCGATCGGAGTCATCTTGGCTTCAAGGTTCTTTGAATTCAACAACGCCTTGACTTGTGGTCTTACAAAGATGCCAGCCTTGACTTTGGCCTCAGAGAGTTTAGGGAACATGACCCGAATCTGTTGGAAAACTTCCCCTTCAAAATCTAACGCAGTTACAAACTGCTTAATTAGATCCAACTTAATATGGAGAGGTGGTAGCAGAACTATGTCAAGCTTCACAAGAGGTTCCCTGAGTACATTGTACTTTCCTGGTTGCAGTCCTTCACGTGGAGGCCACTGAACTGTTTTATAGTGCTCAGTTGAAGCCCTGCTATCCCACAGGCAAAGAAAACATGAATATTTAGTAAACCCTCCTTGTAAACCTAACAGGAAACCAATCATTTTGAAATCACCACACACGTCCCAGTTATATTGTTCATACCTGATTTGAGTGAGCAGTTGTTTGACATTTTCATAGTCCTCTTTCATTTGAACAGAATGTGCAACTGGTATAGATGGATATTTGTTCCCATTGTGAAGTAGAACAGCTTTTAAACTCCGAGTTGAACTGTCAATAAACAGGCGCCACTCTGAGGGTATATGTGTTAACCCAATAGCTGTGAATAGACCATTAACCTCGCTGCAATAACAGAGAGAGCCATTGACATCGTAGAACCTTGCAAACTCTTCATGCCGCTTTCGGTATACAGTACTCTTGCAGTCTTCTCCAAGCAAATTCCACTCTTTGAGTCTGGAGGTCAGAAACTCAGACCCTGATTTCGTCAGACCCAAATCTCTAATTAAGTCGTCCAATTCCTTCTGATTTAGAAAGTGAGGGTTTGTACTGAAAGTTACTGTATATTCTTCATCATGACTGTCCTCATCAGCCGACATCTCAGATGAGCTAGCTGCATCCTCATTTTCAACCTGCAAAACAAAGAAACAAAATATAGGCATAGCTATATATGTAGAAGAGCATCAGCACTAAGAAAAATCGACACATAATGACCCACGTCTGTAAATACAGAAGGTAAAGTAATGGATAGATACCTGTTCTGGTGGACGTGGTATTGGAAGACCTTCGCCATGTGGTACAGGAACTATGGACGACGCTATGCTTGGATACTGAAGAGTCTGCCTTCCTTTAACTTTCCTGTACTTAGAAACATCTACCATGCAGTAGTAGCAATCGCCGTGGTGGCTCTTTGGTTCTCTCCATATTCTGGGTACCGCAAAGGGCATTGCCTTGCGTACTCCCCGCAGCCACCCTTCAAGTGTGGAGCGGCAGCTTCCACAGATCACATGTGGTGCCCAGGGCTTATCTTCGTCACCCATAGGCATACCAAAATAGAGCCGATACGCGATCCAGAATTTGGTGCCTTTCACAATCTTGTGCGATACTTGCTTGGGGCCTATGTAATACCCACAAACGTTGCAGAATATATCCGGCGAGTGTTTACAAGCTCTAGTTGCCATTCTCTTTACCAAACTGTACTACATTAATCATAACCTGTAGATATAGAGAGAAGAGTTATTAAATCTGCAACAGATTCCAGATTCCAGAAAAAAGATGTATTCACAACACTGAAATAATGTTCGCAATAAAAAAGGATCGATAACACTCAAATCGTCAGCACAGAGAAGCACAGAAACACAGTACCTTAGTGCTGGTAACCATCAGACAAACAACCTGCTTTCTTTGTGTGCTCACACTTACTGATTTCTCAGACTCTGCGCTCTTCTTTATATAGCACAGTGGAAGTTTCGGGCAATTTCTAGAGTAAGAAACTGTCAACGAACATCCGGATTGTTCTCAACAATTCCTGATTATTCTGATATTGCTGCGCCCATAATAACATTATACTGGTAAAACATGAAAAATGGATTATCTCTGAAACCATTGATGATACACACAAACCAAGGCCAGATTTGGACTCAGCGCCCAAAAATGCATATAAAAACACAAAAAATTCTATATAAACAGAATCAGTGTTACACTGTAATAGTTTGACCCAAATACTTAAACTCTTGTACTTCCTCAATTACTTCACCATTCATTTTAAACCTTATATCAGTTGGCTGATTACAGTTTTTAGGATGAAATTGCATAACCTTAGTTTTTGTAACATTAAAAAGAATATCGTGTTTCTGCGAATACACTTCGCAGACGTTTAGTAGCCGATCCAGACCTTTAACAGAGGGACTTATTAACACCATATCATCGGCATAAACTAAGTTATTTATCCTTGTGTTATCTATACAGCATCCCACTGTTGCCTCATTAAGTGAAGCAATTAATCCGTCAATATACACATTAAACAGGATAGGGGAGAGCAAGGAGCCTTGTCTCACCTCGCAAGAGGAGCCAAAACACTCGGATAGTACATTGCCCCACCTAACAGTGAAAGATTAGTGGGAATACCAAAATTTCAATAAATTTAATATGTACATGCGAACCTTCCTGTCTTCTAGTTTTGCAAATAAAATATTGTGGTTCACCCTATCATAGTATCATATGCCTTACTTATATCAAGGAAACAGCTATAAATGGTTAAATTACTGTCAATGTATTTAGATATTGTTTCTTTAAGTACATAGATACACAGGTCAGTTGAGTGGGACCTTTTAAAGCCAAACTGATTAGATGTCTATAGGAAATCATTTAATCGGAGTAACAAGAGTTTTCCTAGCACTTTCGAGAAGCAGGAAGCGACAGCAGTAGGCCTGTAATTATTGCTGGACAGAATGTCTCCATACTTATTTTTGACCAGGGGCAAGATATATACTCTCATGAACTCTGCAGGGATATAGCTATGAGCCAGCATGGCTGATAGGAGCAATGATATATGCAGACATACTACGTCATTTGCATATTTTAAGTGCTCATTCGATAAGTCATCTACCCCTGACGCAGAACCAGTCTTTAACTCTTTAATTAACCTCTTTACTTCAGAAAATGATATCACAGTATTTTCCCTTGTCCCTCCACAATCGTTTCGCTGCAATCTATCTTAAGATTATCCCTACTCACACTGTTAAGAATGTTAGAGTAGTGGTTTTTCCACAGCTTTGCAATTTCATCCTCCCCCGACATCCCATCGATTGTCGGAGGGAGGACATTTTTTACACCCGTTTGATTCTTAACAAATTTCCAAAATTTGTTATTATCGTTATTTATGTGAGCTTCACAGGCTTTTGATGTTCGAATAGACTCTTCTTCCTGTTTACATCGCCTTATGGCCGCCTTATACTGACACCGACTTCTACACATATTCATGTATACTGGTCCTAATCTGGGTCTACCATGAAAGCACCACAAATCATAGACGTCTTTCGATTCCCTCTTCAGGGGGGCAATAAAATCATTCCATCCAGGAATAACCTTAGTATGATAGTTGTAAGATTTAATCAGGGGGCTTCCTGCTTCTCTTAACAGGGATATTATCTTATTATAATACCTATCTATGAGTTTACAGTGAGAATCATTTGAGCAAGGATTATTACAGGCAAGGTGCAAAATTTCTAAATTATTAAAGAGGTGACATGTTCTCTCTTTGTATTCTATTCTCTGCTGCATATTAACATTGGACCAATCGACGCGATTATTCTTACCTATTGAGTTCTTGTTAAGTCGTGTTGCGCATAAATTGGTAACGTTAATTGATATTTCTAATGGTCTATGATCAGAAAGAAGGAAATCATGCAAAATATGAACTCTAACAATTCGATCCTTTAGATTATTACTAGTGAGAAAATGATCAATCCACCTGGTGGTACCACTCATATCGCTAACGTATGTAAAATTACCACTGGCTACCCCTAATACATCTACATCACTTATACTTAAATTGGCCGACTCGCACATGTTACCCAATTCTACAAAGAATTCCGAGTTCACATGCGCGTTAAAGTCCCCCATTATTATACAGTGAGAATATTTGGGGTTATCTGATAATGACTTAATTTTGTACAGCAAATGAATGTATTCATCTAGATTACTGCTGTTGTTGCATGGTAAATAGCAGTTTACAATTAATATGCAATCATTGTTCACTTGTAATTCAATGCCTAACAACCTTACATTATCGCTTGTTAAAAATTTTAAGAAAGCAACACCACCAAAAGGCCTACCGTACATTAATTCATCTGACAAGTCTACTGCTGATGACGCATGGTACATAAAGTCATCATGAATGGTCGAGAGGAATTTTAGCTCTTGCTTAGGTAACCAGTGCTCCTGCAGGAGTATCAAATCTGCACTGTCGCAGATTTTATGAACATCTACAGTTGAATTCCTCACTGACCTTACATTATATGAGACTATTTTCAACAAGTTATCCGCCATGACTGATAGAGAATTTATTATTAGTAAATTATTATTATCATACACAGTACAACTTTCAGGCATTACCGTTAGGGCGCCTATTATTATTATTATTATTATTATTATTATTATTATTATTATTATTATTATTATTATTATTATTATTATTTTGCCTGTCATCAAATCTCCTGGAAAAGTGAATGAACTCCTTAACAATAATACCGTCTGGCCATTGACTCATATTATACAGGTTGAAATGCTCATTTACACCTTTAATTATTACTTTAAAAGAGTTATAATACAGGAGATTTCGTGTTTAGTTTATTAACTATCACTGTACTGTGTTCACCAATGATTTCTTCTATCATGTGTCGAATATCGCTTGCCTCGTTCGAGAACTGAATTCGCGACACAAATAGGGTGAGATTCTCCATCGGTGGCCTCGCCGCGGAGACCGGTTGAGGAAACCTTTGGGACGGGCGCCTATTAACAGTTACCCACCCGTCCTGCTCCCTTGATCTCCCTGAGGCAGGGTTCGTCTGCCTGGGGGATGGGTGGCACAACCTTTGGGGGATAGGAGGCCCCTCCCTTACTCTGTGGCTTGGTGAGGGTCTGTTAGCGGTGTTTATACCCTGACGGCCGCGCGTGCCTCTCCCTCTTCGATGGGATGGGGGAGGAACTGCGCACCGAGCGAGGCGTAATCGAACACCTCTCCTCTGCAGTGGGAGGCAGGGAAGAGGGTAATGATGCCTCGACTCTCGGCATTGGACCATCCCTGTTCCTCATTGTGAGATCTGGAGCAGGGGTCCTTTCCTGAACGGGAGGGGGGTTGACCGCTACCCTTGCATGCTGCGTTTCCACCCCACCTTCAGGGGGGGAGTTGGAGGAGGGGATTTCGTTTCCCTCGCTGCCCGACGCGCTTCTTGGAGATCTGGCTTGCTGAACTACTTCCGAGTAACTGGGCTTTGGGAGGAGCGTCTCTTTCAACGCATCTAACTCTGACTGGAACTATTCTATCGAAATCGCGTTTTTCTGATTTGACACCACGTGTTGGTGTTTTAGTTCAACTATCGACTTTTGTACCTCATTATACTGTTTGAGGAGCACCGAGACGTTTACGTCACCCATAGAGATTACCGGTATTCTATGGAAGTTAGTAACGTAAAAGGTAATATTATTCTCATTATCCCGGAGGGCCGACACTTTATTTATAATGTCGTTCAGGGTATTCTCGTTTTTAGAATTACCTCTACGAGTTGGGAGGGAAGCACCGAACAGGGTGTTTAATTGTACCCTCGCATGTTCTATTTCTTCTGAATCATAAAAATCATGACAGACAGATACAAGAAGGTCTGACCTAACATGATCTACTTCGTCAAATATGAAACATGGATTTTCTACAAGATTTATAGCAGACGACCCCATTGTATCTGTAACGGCTTGCGGGGGAGCGTAGCTGGTGGGGGCTGGTTGGGGGTGGAGATGGGGGGGATATATATATATATATATATATATATATATATATATATATATATATATTCCAATTTCTCTTAATTCTGATATGATTTCATTCAGACTTTGAACGCAAAATACGAGAGAACTGTTTGATCAGAAGCGATCGTGACCACTTCAGCGCAATATTTTTCCACCTTTTGATTAGTTTTCGAGGGTGAAAATTTCAGACGCGAACTAATTCCCTGTATTGAGTTGAGATGACAGTAAAAAATAGTGAAATTTGGAATAGAACAAAATTTAGTGGAAATTTAACGCGTGGAAATTTCACTGCAGAACAGAATCGAAGAAGAGAATTTTTAAACTACCCTTCGTACTAAATGCAAAAAACTTCACTTTTTTACGTGAAGGTCAAAATATGAGAATAAAAACCCACTCTAATATTAGAGTGGGTTTTTATTCTCATACCCTTCGTACATTATCTACAAATCAACAGAAGCTAAGGTTAACAAAGACCATAAGATCCACTCTAAAGTTAGCCCGAGAGAAAGAAGAGAGTAGGGGGGGGGGGGTTAAAAGAAGAGAGTAAGGAGTTAAGTAAGTAGCAAAACACTAGATTCTGCGTGCATGCCGGTTATCTACCATTATCTACCCTACTACTACTACTACTACTACCCACGTCGGAGTACACACACACACACACACACACACACACGTATATCTTGTAACCTTGTCTATGTTCCGTGCGTCGGTCTCTCTTCACACGGAGGTCAGGCTGGTGGCCCCACACTCAAAATAAAGCTTTCTAAAATTAGAACTTATAACTTCTTTTTGAGGGTATATACTAAGAAAGAATTTCCTTCTTTTGGGTATCAAACCTTTTTGTCAGATGATATAATAACTTTTTTAATGATATGTAACTTTTTAAGTAGAAGAAATGGGCATCAAAACTTCTTTTTTTGAGTGATTTGAGACAGAAGAAGATTTTGTATTCCTTTGAATAGAATGTTTACGGGAAGTCCTTGTTTTCAGAGCACCTCTACGTTACGATTAGAATTATTATTACAAAAAAAAAAAAAAATCAGTGGGAACGCACTGCCCCACTACTCTTACTATTACTACTACCCACGCCAGAGTATTCATTTATTTTAAAAGAACATGAAAAACCAATATGAACATATTAAATGGAAGATGTTCTCAATATTATATGATGTTACATATTAATTTAATAAAGTGCATAACGCCATTAACGATATCAGAAAATACAGCAACGAAAATGAGTACGTTTCCATGATTCTGCGTGTGTGTGTGTGTGGTGTGTATATATATATATATATATATATATATATTATATATGTATACACACAAAGAAGAAATGGAATTTGGAATATACATAAATAAATTGGACTCTCTCGTAAAACTTTAGAGAAATAGAAAAAAAAAAAAAACCATTAAAAGAAGAAGAAAAATGAAAAGCGGAAGTACTTTTCGTATATTTTGGTTTTAAACATAAAAATATATTAAAAAAATATATATATTTTATAAGTAAAAACCGAAAAGGAATTTTTTATGATCCATAAATGGAATCTTTTTTGATACCCTCAAAATCTTTGAAAAATTCAAAGCTGTCAAGGCAGCGTTATATATGTGAATGTTATATACATAAAAGGCGGGCACTAGAGAACTGTCTTCTGATGTGTAAATGTTAAGTTATCATATATCTGAATATAGTCAAAGTTATAAATTTCCACACGAATAATTATTAAAGAAAGGTTACGGGAAGTAAAATGTGTATATATATATATATATATATATATATATATTATATATATATATATATATAACAAAATGCAGTTCTCAAGCTCATATTTAAAATAGAAATTTGAAAAAACTTTTAAGTTTGCTTTTTCGGATGAAATAGAAAAAGGTTTTTTTTTTTGCTTTTGTATGATAATATAGGAGAATCGTGAAGCTGAAATTACAGTGAAAAGAACTGTGTATTATTTTTTTTTTTTACAGTTTACGAGAAAAAGAGGGGAATTGGTTTGTGTTTCTAATGAAAGGTTTGTATTTGGTTATTTCAACTTTTCAAATGTCCCGCCGCGCGATGATTCCTCATTTCACGAAGGTCAAGCTTGTCGCCCATCTCAGTTTAGCGAAAGATATTTATATTATGGAATGGGTGCAGACATTCAAATATTTGATTTATACGAGTATACCTAAGCAGAGAAATGTAGTCTCTGGGCAAGTGGGGTCAATGACGTGAAGGTTGTACTGGTATAGATATTTCGGAGTTATTTTCGTAGAATGTTTCCTGAGAATGATTCCAAACAAATACATCGTACTTGCGAATGTAAAACATTCGCTTGACTACTGCACCTTCCACGTTCGATAACTCGAGCTTCAGATTCGCGAGATATTTAGCCAAGATACGATAAACCTATTTACCGCAAGCATATTTACAGACGAGTGACGAACGCGGGTTGTCTGCAAATCTAATACCGGTGTCCGAGAATTATCTGTACAATTTTTGGCTGTTATTAAAAGTCAACCATGAAGTGTAGAAATTCCAGTGTTGTCCCATTTTACAGAGAATCTCATTAAGTTTTTCTGATACCACGTTTGACAAGTTGTTTAGAAATGTACACGGGTGACAGACATTGATGATTTAAAAGCAAGAATCACAGCTGCTATTGAGCGAATTGATGTGGATATGCTGCAGCGTACATGGCAACATTTGGAGTATCGATTGGATGTTTTGCGAATCACTAATGGTGCACATATCGAATGTTTGTAACAACGTTACTTTAATAAAAGAAACTTTTGAAAATACAGATTCTAAATAATCTTGTTTAAGAATTTACGTGTGTTATCAAGAATTTTATTAAAAGATGAAATTGTACAGATAATGTTCGGACACACTGGAATTTCTAAAAAAACTTGTCAAAACTTGGTATCAGAAAAAACTTAATGAGATTCTCTGTAAAATGGGACAACACTGGAATTTCTACACTTCATGGTTGACTTTTAATAACAGCCAAAATTGTACAGATAATTCTCGGACACCCTGTATATTATTTCAGAAATGAAGCTTATATATATATATATGTAACAGTTTTTTTTGCGCACACCTACAGGTCGCTACAATTTGTGTAGAACAATGCGGTTTTCACCATTCGATGCGTCTTTTTATTGCGCAGTGCCCATGCTAAAAAAAAAATTCTATAACATAAATCCTGCCCCCCCCTTTTAGGGGTACAGTTCTTCCCATGCCTGTACACGCATTTTTCTAATTTTTCATTTTTAATCATAATTTTGGCACAAAATAAGTCAATATTTACTAAACATTTAATATCATTCGATTCACAAAAGATTTATTTATCGATTCAATTTAAAAAAGCATATATTTTTAAAATTCATAAAGAACTTTTTGCAAAAAACTAAAAACAAACATGCATTTTTAAAATTCAATGATTTTTATACAAAATATTTTGATATTTTTAAAATTCAATGATTTTTATACAAAATATTTTGATATTTGTTATAATTTTAACATTTTTCGATTCACAAAAGATTTCTTTATCGATTCAATACAAAAAATTACATAATTAAAACGGGCAATTTAAATAAACACGAGTTTAAAGTTAAACGAGCGACACTCGAAATTATTTACCGTGACTTTTGTACAAATAATTTTATGTATATACAAACAATTTGATAGGATATTGATTTATCATTCTATTTTTTAGTTGTCATAGAAATACGTTAATTAAGTTATCTGATTAGATGCGCTTTTATAGTTGAAGATCATTTTTAGAAAATTATTTATTTTCCCCACTTTAAAATATTACAAAATTTCTATTAGGTATCCTAATATCATTATGCCTGTCGCTGTAAGTAAGAAAATAACAATTAAATAATTAATTTTAAAACATTAAATGACGTCATCAAGATCATTACGAAACCTATGGTAAAATTATTGAATACCCGGTTAGGTTCATTGAATGCCAGGTTAGGTCATCTGTACGCCCTTGACGATTGGTTAGGTTAAGTCGTGATATTTTCGTTGACTTTAACGAAAATATCATGACTTAACCTAACCAATCGTCAAGGGTGTACAATTAACCTAACCGGGCATTCAATTAACGTACCCGGGCATTCAATTAATCTAATCGGGCATTCAGTTGACCTAACTGGGCATTCAATTAACCTAACCGGGCATTCAGTTTACCTAACCGGGCATATATACAAATATATATAGACAGGGCGTCCCAAAAAAATGTATACACACTTTAAATAATTATAAAGGCAAGGTTTATTAAAATACATTTCATTTTCAAAATGTAATAGAATCTACAGACATTATTTAATTGTTTTGTCAACGCCTGTTTTCAAACTGACGTCCGTTCTGGTCCAGGCACTGCTGATAACGCGAAGCAATGGAATCGCAAACATCACGAAACATTTCGTTTGGTATTTGTGTGCATTCTCGTTCAATGGCTGCTCTCAATTCAGCGACTGTTGCAGGTTTTATAGTGTAGACTTTGTCTTTTAAATATCCCCATAAAAAAGTCTAGTGGTGTGAGGTCTGGTGAACGCGGAGGGTATTCTACGAAACCCCTTCGTCCAATCCACATCCACATCGTGCCAAGTACCACTCGCAATACTCCACTCTTCGGTCCGGATCATCTTCATTAATAGCATGGACTAATCTTGGAATGTAACTTTTCCATTGACAGCGCTTCAAAATGCGTTGGACAGACGATTCTGAAATTCCTACCTCACGACTCGCTTGCCGCACAGATTTTCTTGGACTTTGGTGATACGTTTCCAGTACTCTTTCTTGCTTTGTGGGGCTTGTCGATGTCCGTGGTCTTCCGGAACGCTTCTTGTGGACATTCTGAACAGTTCCATCGGCTTCAAACTTATCTCTAATTCGAGTGATGGTAAGTCGCGTTGGTGGATCTGTTTGAAACTCCCTCCTAAACTGTCTTTGCACTTCAACTGCGTTTTCACACTTCCAGTAGCATTTTAGAATGAATTTCCTTTGTTCAAAGCTTAGTCTGACTGCCATTATTAATTCTAATGGGTTTAACTTGGAAAGAAAGAAACATCAATTGAGCTACCAGCTGTTAAAGTGTGTATACATTTTTTTGGGACGCCCTGTGTATATATATATATATATATATATATATATATATATATATATATATATATATATATATATATATAGCGTTCAACATCCACCCCGGCAACGCCGGGTCGCTCCGCTATTATTGAGTACCCGGTTAGGTTCATTGAATGCCAGGTTAGGTCATCTGTACGCCCTTGACGATTGGTTAGGTTAAGTCGTGATATTTTCGTTGGCTTTAACGAAAATATCATGACTTAACCTACCAATCGTCAAGGGTGTACAATTAACCTAACCGGGCATTCAATTAACGTACCCGGGCATTCAATTAATCTAATCGGGCATTCAGTTGACCTAACCGGCCATTTAATTAACCTAATCGGGCAACATTACTATTAGAATTTAGCAAAAATGTGTATGCCTGTCTGTCCGCAGAAAAAACTTTTACGTTTCTGAACCGATTTCGACCAAACTTCGTATGGATGGATGGGGTGATGAGTAATGAACGAAAATATGTGTCAATATTTGTGAAGCTTAAGATTTTCATGACTATAGTTTTATTGACCAAATAATTGAACCCCCAGTAATTAGGGGCCTGTGACCCCCCAATTACTGTCGGTTCAATTATTTGGTCAATAAAACTATAGAAAAGAACGCAGTCATGAAAATCTTGAGCTTCACACCCGAGTTCATCGTATCAAGATTTGTGAAGTTTTAGATTTTCATGGCTGCGTTCTTTTCTGTAGTTTTATTGACCGAATAATTGGTTCGCCAGTAATTGGAGGGCCACAGGCACCCCAAGTACTGAGGCCGAAGGTGAGAGGAATGGGAACGATATCCAGATAAAGGGCTATTGATGTTCAAAATAAAATACGCCGTAGGCCCACAATTCGGTTTGGGTCGAAAGTCCAAGCACCGCAGATCTAGCAAAATCGGCGCGTAGCGCCGATCTTTTGCTAGTATGTTACTAGTTTGAAAGAACGCTCCATCGAATTTCAAGATAAAACTTAATTTAATTGAATTTCAAATTAATTTCACCTGAAATCATTACTTTTCGAGAGCCATCATGATATTGATATTATCTGATACATTTTAAATATTTTAAGATGAATTACAGAATGAGTCAACAAACACGTACATTAACTACTTCAATCACTCACTCAATCAATCAATCAACTGTTTATTTATAAAACAAATATTAGAATATTACAATTTCTGTTACGTTAAAATAATACATCAAATAGTACACTAATATTGTTAATGGAACTATTTATTTTATATACAGGGTGTACATAAAGTCAGGATCTATTTTTGTGAAGCACTTGGAAATTATATGGAATTCAATCATAAAATGATAAAGTGGTAACATTGATTAAATAATTAAGAGTAGGATTCGACGTGACGCCCATCAGTATCCCTGCACACTCCTGAGTGCACAGCTCAAATCGTTCCGCAGCATTTCTAAACACATTCTGGAGCATTTGCAAGGTTGTTATCTGCAGCAGTTCGTATACGTGTACGTAAGTTTTCAAGACTCGTAATCTTCGTTGATAGAGTGCGACTCGATAAAGCCCCATGCAAAGAAATCTAAAGGGGTTAAATCTGGATCTCGCTGGCCAAGGTCTGTTGCTTCCGCGTCCGATCCAGCGATTTGGAAAACGTCCATTTAGATAATCCTGAACAATTTTGGCATAGTGACAAGGAGCACCATCATGTTGATTCTAAGGGGATAGGATTCGTGTCATAACATGACGTAATGAGAATCTATAAATAGATCCAGTAATTGTTTAAACTTCATTCTTATCGTCGGTGTTGCATCGGAGTGACGTGTATTATTTACTGTTCAAGATGTATCGAAGAAGGAAGTTTGTTCCTCGAAAAAGGAAGTACGTTCCTCGGAGGAAACCTAAATGGCGTTCAAAGGAGAAGATAGTTACAGCTTCAATGAAATTTGTTTATTTATCTAAAAATACTTTTGGTGTTAATAGTGATGGGTTTTATACCTTGAGTTTGGATTTCTAACTAAAGAGTCTAAATCTACCATTTTAAAATTTAATTATTATCAAGTAACGGGTGTATCTTTTCATAGTATTCCAGAAATGAATATGTCTGGATATGTGATTAATTTTGAAGATTCAATAGGTCGTAAGAAGGGGGGTAGGGAAAGATTGGAGGGACCTAAAGTAGGGATATCTCCATCTCCATATTTAATTGTTCCAAATTGTGTTTTGTTTGAACCTAATCTTGACTCGTCTCATAGTGCAGAGCAAGTAATGCATCATCCAAGAACAAAGTGGTTCTCACCTTTTAAAGAGTTTAGAATGTATCGTAGATTGAAACAGGTCTGTGAGTTAGGTGATGCAGTAACTGCTCAATTCCCTAATACTTTAATGAAAATATCTACAAATGATTTAACTAAACCGTTAGGTCGTATTTATGTTGGTAAATATACCCCTGAAGGATCTCAAAAAAATGAGTATACATTTACATATGTTAATCGTATTGTATTTTATGTTAAGCTGTACGGTATGAAACAATAAAGAAATAACAAAAAAAAAAAAATTTTTGGACTACCCTATTTTTTTGCACAGGCTCTCCTTAGTATTACCTAGGAGAGCTGTGCGTGCGTGCATTTAAAGGGAAGAGTAAATTGACGTCATTGTCAGACATTTGATGCTATTTTGGTACATCCTGTTTACAATTTTTCTCGTTTTATCGCTTTTTCTTTCTTTTCAGCCCTTAAACGCCTTTAAAATTCTTTTCATTCAGACCATTTAGCCATTAATTAGACCATTTAGCCATTAATTTATTGGCTTCTCCAAAGATAGCCTCGCGAGAGATTTGAGTTAGGTCCATTGCGAAGCGGCCTCGCCAGAGTTAGGTGTAGGTACCTCGAAGAGTTAGGTGTTTGGCCAAACAATATTGGTTATGAAGATATTTTAGGTTTGTTATTTATTTTGTATTCATATGGGTAGAGTACCTAAGTTTTCAAGACTCGTAATCTTCGTCTGATAGACGGCGACTCGATAAAGCCCCATGCAAAGAAATCTAAAGGGGTTAAATCTGGTCATCTCGCGACACAAGGTCTGTTGCTTCCGCGTCCGATCCAGCGATTTGGAAAACGTCCATTTAGATAATCCTGAACAATTTTGGCATAGTGACAAGGAGCACCATCATGTTGATAGACGACGGTAATAACAATCCTATCCCCAATCAGCTGAGGTTCAAGGAATTGCTGCAACATGTCCAGATAAATAAGCCCCGTAACTGTAGCTTCAGCAAAGAAAAAAGGACCATAAACCTTAGATTTTGTTAAACCCATCCAGACATTAACTTTAGGTGAGTCTCTTTCCCAATTTTGGACGAAATCATTCGGTCTTTCATCTGCCCAAATTCGACAGTTATGGCGATTTACTTTTCCACACGTATGGAAAGTGGCTTCATCACTAAAGAGAATGTTGTCCATTAAATTATCACTCCAGATTTGTTCTACGAGATCAGCACACACAGCACTTCGTCGAGGGAAATCTTCCTCATGTAATCATGTAAAACCTGCAAATGATAGCTTTTCTTCCGCAAATTAACTTTCAGAATTTTGTGCACAGATGACGTCGGGAGGCCGAGTCTGTGTGATGCAGCACGAACGGACGTACGTGGCTCCTCAGTGACAATTCAGCGTACTGCATTCACGGTAAGATCTGACATACACGGTCGTCCTGATCTTGCTTCATCATTTACAGATCCCGTTCGTTTAAATTTGTTCACCAATTTTCGTATTGTCTTGTCTATTAGCCCCGGCTTATGAAATCTCCTTCTAAACTTCTCTCTGATGTCATTGTGTTTCTTTCCCTCGATTCGCCAAATTACTATTGACACACGCTCTTCTGTATTCATTCTAAGGGCTTCTGAAAAGAAAAATAGAAAAAAATAATTATTTCACAAAAATAGATCCTGACTTTATGTACACCCTGTACTTTGGCCTTTACGCTGTAGACTTCAGTGAACTCTCAGCTTAAAGCTAAATAATATATAAGTCACTCTTAAATTATATATATGCAGTAAATATTAAACTTAAATTATTATTATTATTACTATACATATATATACAGTACAAAGAATTGATAGTTAGACACGAGAACTGAAGATAAATAATACAGAAATTCATATTTAATCCTAGATTTTTATCAGCATTCCATTATTAATAGATATTTTAAAACACTGATCACCATTTGGACAACCATAAGCAGTTCTCGGAAAACAAATTAAGAAAAATTCAATAGAAAATTAAATGTTGATAATAAAGAAATTACTCATGATACTGCTATTGCAGACTCTTTAAATGCACATTTTACTTCAATAGCGGATAAGCTTCGCTCACAATTAATAAATAATGATCACTCACCACTAAAATATTGCCACCCAGCCCACTTAATTCATTTTCTTTTGTTTCTGCTACCTCTACTGAGGTCCGGAATATTATTGGTAAATTAAAAAATACAAAAAATAACATTCATAACATTCCTGTACCTATATTGAAACTTGTTAAAGATAAGATATCTGTAACTTTGGCTAAAATTATCAATCAAAGTATTTCCAAAGGAATATTCCCATCAATGCTAAAAACTGGTTGTATAATACCCCTTTTTAAAGGGGGTGATCCTATACTAACAACAAATTACAGGCCGGTATGTTCATTATCTGTGTTCAGCAAAGTTTTTGAAAAAATTGTAAAAAGTAGAATGCAGCGATATTTAGAATCCTACAATTTATTATCTCCAAATCAATATGGCTTCCGTAATAAAAAACAACGGAAATGGCTATTTTAAATCTTATGGAAATTGCAAATATAGCTAAAGAGAACAAAGAAATAATGATATCAATATTTATGGATTTGAGTAAGGCGTTTGACCATAATATTCTACTTATAAATTATATTGTTACGGTTTTAGAGGAGCAATCAGTGATTGGTTTAAAAATTATTTATCCAATAGATATCATTTTGTATCAGTAAATAAGGTTTGCTCAACTAAAGCGCTTGTCTAACCCTTTAACGCCGAACGTTTTTGTAGGGTTAAGTTTAAATGCGTGTATTTGAAACGCTAAGTATTCTACACAGTCGGCGTTATAGGGCTAACATGGTGTGCCACAGGGCTCACTTCTGGGTCCACTGTTATTTTTATTATATATAAATGACCTTCCACGTTCATCTGATATATTGAACTTCATAATGTTTGCAGATGATACAAGTGTGTCTTTTTCTTCCAAAGCTGTTAATTCAGCTAAGAATATATTTAATTCAAAATTCATCAGTGTAATGAAATGGTTGACCACCAATAAACTCTTCCTAAATACCAGTAAAACAAATTTCGTGATTTTTACTAATAAAACAAATGTATATCTTGATGAACTTAATGTTAATGAAATCGCTATAAAGGAGTATATTGTAACAAAATTTCTTGGTGTAATGCTAGATAAGAATTTGCAATGGAGTGATCATGTAAATTATATGGCGAAAAAGATTTCAAGGAGCGTTGCTATAATGTTTAAACTTAGAAATGTAGTTCCTAAACAAGTTTTATTGACTCTTTATCATACTCTTGTTCTTCCTTATATAACTTACTGCATGCACCCTTGTTTGGGGAAACTCCGCTAACAACGCATTAAATGGTATCTTTGTCATCCAAAAACGAGCAATAAGGTTATTATCTGATGCTGATTTCCTTGATCACTCTACATAGTGCATTATTTAAAGAGCTAAGCCTACTAAAACTCAGTGATATAACCAAACTGGCACATTTTATTTTTATTTACGAGTGTAAGAACAAAATCATTAATTTGCAATGGGTAAATAGATATTTTGTAACTCATCAAGAAATCCACTCGTATCAAACCAGAAATCAATCAAAGCTTGTTATACCTCAATTTAGATTGCCTTCATCTCAAAATCTACCGATTTTCATTGGAGTGAAACTCTGGAATGACTTAAATGCCGATATAAAAAATATTGTGAATGTAAATTTGTTTAAAATCAAGTTGAAATCCCGATTAATAATGGCATACTAACAAAAATCTAGGATTAATATCCATTACTATTGTTTACTAATTAGTAGTTTCTCGTGCGTAATCTAGTATTAAAAAACATTTCTTGGAATTGTTCAGTTCTTATCTCTCATGTATAATATTGGTTTGTTTGTATGGTATTGGTATAGTGCCTTCAATGGTTACCTTGTATTTGTCATGTCAGTAGTGATAATTTAAGATTAATACATGTTTTAACTATTAATAATACTTATTTACTTATTTATTTACTAGCGGAGAACCCGCCCTTCGTGCGGGTGGCAAAAATATCCCAGCCGACGGTGGAATATTTTTTGTAGTTCGAAGACTGTTATTAGTTAGGTTAATTGAATGCCCGGTTAGGTTAATTGTACGCCCTTGACGATTGGTTAGGTTAAGTCGTGATATTTCGTTAAAGCTAACGAAAATATCACGACTTAACCTAACCAATTGTCAAGGGCGTACAGTTGACCTAATCGGGCATTCAATTAACCTAACCGGGCATTCAACACCCAGGTGCACACCCTCGGGACCTAATCAATATGTGTAAGTAGAATTCATTACGCCTTTTTCTAATGCATTAAAATACAAATATCGCCCATATATATCAAGAATCTTCTTCTCTTTTCGAGCGTGACAGACTGACAGACATTCCTGGGTGTTTATAGTATTGATTTATTATTAATTAATAACAACTAGCTGTTTATTTTTAATATGAGCCCAGTAAAGCCTAAAGCTTAAGGGTCAAATTAAATAAACTAAATAGTCGAGCTTCACAATTATTCATGTCATTGTAAATTGTAAAACGAATGTATTTATTTTATTATCAATAAAGGTTATTCAATTCAATTCAATTCAATTCACATTAAAGCTTTGCAGACCTTTTACTATAAATACGTTTCTCTTACATGCATCTGTCCATCCATATATATATATATATATAATATATATATATATATAATATATATATATTATATATATATATAATATATTATATATATATATATATATATAAAATGGTAAATCCCCTTCGTGATTTACTTTAAAAGAAATGCTATCCAGTACAAGGCTATTTCAAGCAGGTAATCATTCCTTTGTATCGTATCGGAGAAAGAATCTTCAAATATCCATAAACAACCAGCGGCTCTATCCTCCTGACTACACCTTATTACACAGTTGCAGATAGGCCTACTCTTCAAGGAGACGCTACGGAGTTAAAACCCCAGTAAAGCCCCGTGAAGGCCCAGTAAACTTCATATAAAAGCTCTCCCCAAAAAACCTGCCATAAAATCTTCTATTAAAAACCCTATAAAAATTTTGACCCTTGACCCACGCGGCGGAGTGAAGTCAGGCAGTTTAGTATCCTTCCTTCCCCAAATAAAAGAGTTTATCGGAGAAGAAAATAGGAAAAGCGCGAAGGAAAATAAAAAACAGGGAAAAATATATAGAAAATATATAAGAAAAATTGTCCAAAATAAAGAGTAAACTTGACCCAGCCAATATTGAATGAACGCCTCTCCCCTTCGCGATTTCTTGCCGGCCATTCCGAGGAAGCTTTTTCCAAAGCTGTTTTGGCCATATGGACTCGTGACAAGTCTGACCAATTGCTTATTACGAGACCTTCTCTCTCCCCCTTATCATGTTGACGCACATTCGCATGCATATGTCGTTTCACTTCTTACCATATACAAAATATGTCCACTTATATATATATATATATAATATATATAATATATATATATATATATATATTATATATATTATATATATATATATTGATGGATTAATTGCTTCTCTTAATGAGGCAACAGTGGAATGTTGTATAGATGACATATTTATAAATAACTTAGTATATGCGATGATATGGTGTTAATAAGTCCTTCGGTGAAAGATCTGGATCATCTTATAAAAATTTGTGAATCATATTCTCAGAACCTTGACATTAATTTTAATGTTACTAAAACTAAGGTTATTCAGTTCCATCCTAAACGCTCAAACCAAACAACTAATATTATTTTCAAAATGAGAGACGAACCAATAGATCAGGTACAAGAATTTAAGTATCTGGGTTAAACTGTCACCAGTTCCTTTAGTGACGACTCAGATATAAGGAAACAATATCGAAGTTACTGTACTCAGGCAAACATGATTGTAAGGAACTTCAAATTCTGTACAAGCGAAGCTAAAGTCACTCTTTTTTCGTACTTTCTGTACTAATATTTATGGGTAGCAACTCTGCGTTAATTATAAAAAAAGGTTCTGCAGAACCGTCAATTTGCTTTACAACAGATCCTACAGACTGCTATGTAAGTTACCCCTAAGATACTGAGCCTCTCAAATGTTCGCTAACCGCAACGTTCCGAGATCCCTGAGGTAACAAGACGTGCTGAATGCAGTCTAATGGGGAAAAAAAACTGAGACAATCCATTTCTCCAAGCTATTCATCAGTCCTGCTTTATGTCTTCTAGACTGTGTACTTCTAGGTAGGAAAGTGTTTGTCTACAGCTCCACTTAATTCTCGCATCAGCCATTCCATTACATGCACTTTTTTATTTTTATGAAGCTGTTATTACTAATTCTATTATTTCTCGTTTCTTTACGTGTATTATTGATATTTCTGTATTACCTTAGTCCTTTTTTTGTTCTTGTTATTTTAATTTATTGTTAATTAGTTGTATCGTTGATTACCTTGATGGATACTGTACCTTTTTCTTTAGGTGGGCCGGGGTGGGGGCGGGATCTGTTTCCTACTAATAAACATTATTATTGTCATTATTATTATCATCATTATCATTACCATATATAAATATATATATATTGGTATTGTCACAACCTTTACTTTTTGTCTTTATTTCCATTTTTTCTTTTTGTAGTCTTTTGTAGTCTTTTGTAGTCTTTTTGTAGTCTTTTGTAGTGTTTTTGTAGTCTTTTGTAGTCTTTTGTAGTTTCAGTGTCTTGTTTTTATTTCTATTTTAGTCATAATTTTTAGTTTTTTTAAATTTATTATTGTTTGATTTATCTTATCGTTTATGACCTTCAAGAATATTGTACTCTTTTATAGGATTTATATCCTGTTAATAAATTTTGAATTGAATTGAATTGAATAACCCATATTAATAATAAAATAAATACATTCGTTTTGCAATTTACGATGACATGAATAATTGTGAAGCTCGACTATTTAGTTTATTTAATTTGGCCCTTAAGCTTTAGGCTTTACTGGGCTCTTATTAAAAATAAACAGCTAGTTGTTATTAATTAATAATAAATAAATAAATAAGTAAATAAGTATTATTAATAGTTAAAATATGTATTAATCTTAAATTATCACTACTGACATGACAAATGCAAGGTAACCATTGAAGGCACTATACCAATACCATACAAAGAAACCAATATTATACATGAGAGACAAGAACTGAACAATTCCAAGAAATGTGTTTTTAATACTAGATTACACACGAGAAATTAATAATTAGTAAACAATATTAATGGACATTAATCCTAGATTTTTGTTAGTATGCCATTATTAATCGGGATTTCAACTTGGTTTTAAACAAATTTACATTCACAATATTATTTATATCGGCATTTAAGTCATTCCAGAGTTTCACTCCAATGAAAATGGGTAGTTTTTGAGATGAAGACAATCTAAATTGAGGTATAACGAGCTTTGATCTATTTCTGGTCTGATACGAGTGGGTTTCTTGATGAGTTACAAAATATCTATTTACCCATTGCAAATTAATGAATTTGTTCTTACACTCGTAAATAAAAATAAAATGTGCCAGTTTGGTTATATCATTGAGCTTTAGTAGGTTTAGCTCTTTAAATAATGCACTAGAGCAGCGGTGTCCAATACGTTCGCCACTCGCCACATGTGGCGAATAGGCTATTGCGTTGTGGCGATATTATTAATATTTTTTTAATACTTATCTTCAATTTAATAATAAATAATTTGAAATGTCGATTGTAATATGGTTTTAATCCTTTTTTATGATGTGGCGAATACGAAAAATAGAAAACCATAAGTGTGGCTAGCCATGGAATTTCTATTGGACACCGCTTCACGAGAGTGATCAAGGAAATCAGCATTAGATAATAACCTTATTGCTCGTTTTTCGATGACAAAGATACCATTTAATGCGTTGTTAGCGGAGTTTTTCCAAACAAGGGTGCAGTATGTTATATAAGGAAGAACAAGAGTATGATAAAGAGTCAATAAAACTTGTTTAGGGACTACATTTCTAAGTTTAAACATTATAGCAACTCTCCTAAAAATCTTTTTCGCCATATAATTTACATGATCACTCCATTGCAAATTCTTATGTAGCATTATACCAAGAAATTTTGTTACAGTACACTCCTTTATAGCGATTTCATTAACATTAAGTTCATCAAGATATACATTTGTTTTATTAGTAAAAATCATGAACTTTGTTTTACTGGTATTTAGGAAGAGTTTATTGGTGGTCAACCATTTCATTACACTGATGAATTCTGAATTAAATACATTCTTAACTGAATTAACATCTTTGGAAGAAAAAGACACACTTGTATCATCTGCAAACATTATGAAGTTCAGTATATCAGATGAACGTGAAAGGTCATTTATATATAATAAAAATAACGGTGGACCCAGGACTGAGCCCTGTGGCACACCATGTTTGACAAGCGCTTTAGTTGAGCAAACCTTATTTACTGATACAAAATGATATCTATTGGACAAATAACTTTTAAACCAATCACTGATTGCTTCTCTAAAACCGTAACAATATAATTTATTAAGTAGAATATTATGGTCTATTACATCAAACGCCTTCCTGAAATCCATAAATATTGATATCATTATTTCTTTGTTCTCTTTAACTATATTTGCAATTTCCATAAGATTTAAAATAGCCATTTCCGTTGTTTTATTATTACGAAAGCCATATTGATTTGGAGATAATACATTGTAGGGTTCTAAATATCGCTGCATTCTACTTTTTACAATTTTTTCAAAAACTTTGCTGAACACAGTTAATGAACACACCGGCCTGCAATTTGTTGCTAGTGTAGGATCACCCCCTTTAAAAAGGGGTGTTATACAACCAGTTTTTAACATTGATGGGAATATTCTTTTGAAATACTTTGATTTATAATTTTAGCCAAAGTTACAGATATCTTATCTTTAACAAGTTTCAATATAGGTACAGGAATGTTATGAATGTTATTTTTTGTACTTTTTAATTTACCATTAATATTCCGGACCTCAGTAGAGATAGCAGGAACAAAAGAAAATGAATTTAGTGGGCTGGGTGGCATATATTCTAGAGGTGAGTGATCATTATTTATTAATTGTGAGCGAAGCTTATCCGCTATTGAAGTAAAATGTACATTTAAAGAGTCTGCAATAGCAGTATCATCAGTAATTACTTTATTATCAACATTTAATTTCTCTATTGAATTTTTCTTAATTTGTTTTCGAAAAGACTGTTTATGGCTATCCAAGTGTTTTTCATGTCTCCTTTATGTTTGGAAAATTGATTGTTATAATAGTTTTATTTTGTAATTTTGATTATTTTAGTTAATTTGTTTCTGTATTGAGTATATTGTAGTTTAGGAATTTTGCTTTGTAATTGCAATTTAAATACTTTATCTCTGTTTGCTTAAATTTTTTTATAGAACTTTATATATATTATATATATATATATATATATATATATATATATAGGTGACTCATAAGTCAGGTTACATAGGGCTTTTCTGTTTCTTTGCAGGTAAATGAGTTATGAGATGTTATCGAAGGAGGACCGCATTGATGTGATATTCCTAGCTGGCTGCATAAGTGCATTGCCGTTAACGGTGGCCATATCGAACATGATGTGACTATTCCCCTGTATCATTACATAATACAGTATTTCCCTATGTAACCTGACTTTTGAATCACCCTGTATATATATATATATATATATATATATATATATATATGACAAACGCCACCACCACCACTTCAGTCGAAAGTAAGGCGCTAGCCACAATACACCGACGGGATAAAAGGAGAAACACAAATGAATTAGACCTTTATCTTTCCACTGCTTTGGGCGACAACACAAAACCACCAGGGAAGGAACTGTACTTAGAAGCTTTTAAGGCAATGACAGCTTCTTTATATTTGTTTGTATATAAAGGTATCTTATATATATATATATATATATATATATATATATATATATATAATATATATATTATATATAATTCTCGTGTCCATTTTTTACGTTTAACATCTACCTGATGTATTGTTCTGTTAAGGTTGTGTTACGTTTAATTTCTACCGGATGTACAGTAGGGTGGATCGATTTTACATTTTTTTCGATTTCCATATTCTAATAGAGACAAAACTTGCGCATGCATGAGAAAATAGCCTCTGCAAAATCTTAGCTTAATAGGTAATCATCTTCTGCCCCCGGCAGAGCATGAAAATCATATTTAGTAGTCAAAAACGTATTTTAAACCTAGCCTAGAGTCATAAAATTTTGCGTGTGTGTTATTTCATGCCTAAGCAACGATATAAATGCTATGGGAAATATATAAATGCATTATTTAAGACAAAGAGCCGATCTGAAAATATGTATAATATACATATTTTCAGATCGGCTCTTTGTCTTAAATAATGCATTTATATATTTCCCATAGCATTTATATCGTTGCTTAGGCATGAAATAACACACACGCAAAATTTTATGACCTAGGCTAGGGTTCAAAACTACGTTTTGACTACTAAAATATGATTTTCATCGCTCTGCCGGGGGTAGAAGATGATTACCTATTAAGCTAAGATTTTTGCAGAGGCTATTTTCTCATGCATGCGCAAGTTTTTGTCTCTATTAGAATATGGAAATCGAACAAAATGTAAAATCGATCCACCCTAATGTACAGGGCGTCCCAGAAGACTGGACTCATAGGGAAAATAGACGTTATATTTTTAAAGTGAAACAAACACATTTCTTATATCAGTTTTACATATTTCAGGAAGGAAAATACCCTGATGGCTCAGAATACCAATCAAGAGAGGGTGGAACTGGTATTGCTACATGTTTCCGGAAAAAGCCAGAGGGAAGCATATTCGTGAAATAACTATCATGCTTTTTCTGGCTTTTTCCGGAAACATGTGGCAATACCAATTCCACCTTCTCTTGATTGGTATACTGAGCCAACAGGGTATTTTCTTTCCTGAAATATGCAAAACTGATATAAGAAATGTGTTTGTTTCACTTTAAAAATATAATGTCTATTTTCCCCTGAGTCCAGACTTCTGGGACACCCTGTATTGTTGTAATTAGGTTGTGTACCAGGCAGTTGAATTAAATAGTTACAAAAAAAGATAATCTTGGTTGAAATAATTATCCGAATTGTTCACCAAACAATTAAATACATATTTTTTTGTTGTTTTAACCAAATATGTTCTTCCGTCTATTCGTGACAGCTTTTCTTCACGGATATGATAAGAATATACGTCATATTAACTTCACTTATGTCGTGTGACAAACATTTCTCTGTTCTTCAACCCTAAAAACTCATTTGATTTCATTTCATCATTATTATCCGAAACGGAACAAATTTTCCAATCTAGTTTTGAAGTACTATCGTGATATCGCGTGTCATTCGTCATTGTGACGGCATGCGAACAGAGAAGTGAACAGGGACAACTCAAGAGAGCATCAAGATTCGTGTAATAAAGCACGATACATAAATGCGTGATATTACCAATTTTGCTCTTTTTCTCGCCACTTAATGAAAACGCGAAAAGCGTCCCCGTCGTCCCCCCTCACCATTTTCCTCGTTCATCTTCCAATATTCTTTTTGACGATGAAAGAAAACTCTCTTTCAATACGGTTTTTTCTTTATCACTAAAAGACGATGCTTCAGTTCCATCCTATTGGTTTCTTTTATGAACGTTAATGTAAGAATTAGATTAATATTAAGCGCCTTTTGCGTAATCTCAGGAGAGGAAAATCAAAGCTGTTATTAAGCCGACGAGATGAGATCGTGTAAAGCAAAACACTAAAGGTGGCTTATCTTGCGTGTATAATATATCATTTCCTTGATACGATTACAACTTCTCTCTCACGACACACACACACACACACATATATATACACACACACACACACACACATATATATATATATATATATATATATGTGTGTGTGTGTGTGTGTGTTGGTGTGTGTGTATGTGTATATATATATATATATATTATATATATATATATATATATATATATATATATATAAATATATATATATATAAGCAATAAAGAATAGAGGTATTCTTCGGAAATCCAAGTTTCATTAACATACGAGCCAAATTTTAAGTTTGTGAAGTTACTACACTATAAAAACGGGTTTTATGTTAGACTAGTTTTATTATTTATAATAATAATAGAACTTAAATTTTTGAGAAATAAATCCTTTAGTAATGTATATAAAATATATATATATAATATATATATATATATATATATATATTAGTTTACTTTTTATAGCAAAGTACTTGGTTTTGTATTTCATATTTTTTTGAACTGATGCTGGGATGAGTCCCGAAACATTTGCGAATAATGTTTTTAAAGAGTCTTAGCCTTCATCTTAATTTTATAATAGTTATATTTATTTCATTCAGAATTGTAAAGTTTAAGAACAGTTTAGAAGATGCACTAATTTCATATATATATATATATATGTGTACAATTTTTGGCTGTTATTAAAAGTCAACCATGAAGTGTAGAAATTCCAGTGTTGTCCCATTTTACAGAGAATCTCATTAAGTTTTTTCTGATACCAAGTTTTGACAAGTTTTTTAGAAATTCCAGTGTGTCCGAACATTATCTGTACAATTTCATCTTTTAATAAAATTCTTGATAACACACGTAAAATTCTTAAACAAGATTATTTAGAATCTGTATTTTCAAAAGTTTCTTTTATTAAAGTAACGTTGTTACAAACATTCGATATGTGCACCATTAGTGATTCGCAAAACATCCAATCGATACTCCAAATGTTGCCATGTACGCTGCAGCATATCCACATCAATTCGCTCAATAGCAGCTGTGATTCTTGCTTTTAAATCATCAGTGTCTGTCACCCGCGTATTGTACACAAGATCTTTGACGAATCCCCAAAGAAAGAAATCACAGGGTGTGATGTCGGGAGATCTAGCCGGCCAATCCACCTGTTTGGGAATGTCTCATTCAGGGACTTACGGACGATCAAGGCCCAATGTGGCGGTGCGCCATCTTGCTGAAAAATGATGCGTGGATGCAGTGCTTCCAATTGCGGATAGACAAAGTGCTGCAACATGTCCAGGTAGGTATTGGAGGTCACTGTTGATTCACCGAAGAAAAATGGTCCAATCACGCGATCATGTAACAGGCCACACCACACATTAACTTTAGGACTGTCTCTGATGTGCTCTTCTATGCAATGTGGATTTTGTGACCCCCATATGCGCACATTTTGTTTGTTTACCTTGCCTGAAACATGAAAAGTTGCCTCGTCCGAAAACATGATTCTTGCCAAGAACGCATTGCCCTGGTCGACTCTCTCAAGCAGAGTCATTGCAAATTCCTTACGGGAGACCTTATCTTCTTGCGTAATCTGTTGCAAGATTTGCAACTTGTAAGGATGCAACTTCAAACGTTTACGCAAGACATCATGCACTGTCGAACGAGGTATCTGTAACTCTCGTGATGCAATTCTTGTCGACTTGCGTGGACTGCGAACAAAAGCCTCTCGAATGCGCTCGACATTTTCAAAAGACGTTCGAGGCCGCCCTGCTCCTTTCTTATGCTCTACACTTCCAGTTTCCTTAAACCTTTTATACCAAGCTCGTATGGTTACTCTTGATGGAGGGTTTCTGTTGTAATTAGTTCTAAACCTTCGTTGAACTTGTGTATCTGATTTTGTTTCGATAAACCATTCAACACACTGTGCTTTCTCCTGTGGATTCATTAAGGATGAGGGGTGTGTATGAATATCTGAAAAAGAAAAACTTATCAAAACTTGTTATCAGAAAAAACTTAATGAGTTTCTCTGTAAAATGGGACAACACTGGAATTTCTACACTTCATGGTTGACTTTTAATAACAGCCAAAAATTGTACAGATAATTCTCGGACACCCTGTTATATATATATGTGTGAAACTCCATCATTATTGCTGTTATCCCAACTGTAATCCAAATCCAGCGGAAAAGAGGGCTTCGTTTTGTTATTTATATATATATATATATTGTCGATACAGAAGAAAAAGTCAAAGTTATGTGACAAAGTTTTTAATTTTTTTCCCCAGTTTATGAAAGCCGTAAAAGACATTTTGGGAGACTAACTTTTTTCTTTTTTGATAAGTATGCATACGCCCCTTTTCCCCAACTTAGTTTGCACTCTGTATTGCATAAGCGTAATACAAAGTCATTGAAAGTTTACTGAGCTTCTTCTTACTTAGTTTTTTTTAGTAATAAAAATATATATTTTTGACAAAATAATTGTTTTTTGGGGGTAATTTTGCTTTTGTTTTTAATTTAATTTTTTTTTTTAAGTTTTTAATATAATGTTATTAAATTTTTAGATTTTTATTAGTAGAGTGGCATAATTATACTTTTTGCGTAAGATAATAAACGAATCTAATCTAACCCAGTTGCAGCCACTAATCCCCAAAAAGCTTAAAGTAAAAATTTTAGAAAGGATATTTCTCTCCACTTTCACTAGAAAGGAAATTTGAATAAAATCATCAGAAAGGTAGTTCAAAATGTGAGGTTTTACTGTCTGGATGTCAATTTCCAATCGAAATTATAAATAGAAAAAAGTCGTATTAATTGGCTGAACAAAGAAGGATTAAGTAATATTTATATAGGCATTATATAAATACGTTGAAATCAATATTAATGGCATTATATAAATACGTTGAAATCAATATACAATGGCTTTAAAACCACAAGAAAAATCTGAGCTGAATTTTCAATTTTTATTTTAGCTCAACAAGTGGACTCCAAAATCTAATTTAAAGGAAAAAAAATATTTAAGATAAAGGGATAAAATCAAGTTTCTAAAATTCAAGAAAGGTTTAAATTGTCCAAAAGAATTTACGTTTGCAAATTAATTTGTTTTGGAATTGAAATCGAGGGACCTGAAAAGTTTTTTTGGTGGTTTGAATTTTCCGTTCGTTTGAGGTCACTGACAGTCAGTGAATTCAAACTCGGACGCTTTATTGAATTCCCTTTTGCAGCGCTTTCTGTCCAGATGGGTTCGAAAACTCAGGAAAGTAAGAAGTTAAAAATGTTTCATTTATCTGTTAAGATTTCTTCAATTTGTACAGGTATGAAAGAGTATAAAAAAATAACTTTTGACTGGTGATTTAATAATTTGGCCACGGTTTGTATGTATGTATATACTGTATGTTTGTGCACAGAAGCACGTTAATAATTCTTTTTTAAATGAACTTAAAAAAAAAGATTAAAGTGCTTCTACGCACACACACACACACACACACACACACACACACATACAAACTCTGGCCAAATTTTTAAATCACCAGTCGAAAGTTATTTTTCTTATACTCTTTAGGGCAAATAATTCATTACTACAAAATGAATCAGTAAAAGTAAGATAAGTTATCTTTTCAGAGCCGTTATCTAATAATTATACTCCAGTTTTAATACTTTAAGTGTTGAAGCTGAACTATGATAAGAAAATCGTACCTACTTCAGAATCAGATCATATTATAAATGCAAAAAACTTCACTTTTCTACGTGAAGCTCAAAATATGATAATAAAAACCCACTCTAATATACAGAGTTTATTTCCACAACAGTTTCGATGCCACTGGCATCCTCTTCGGGTGGATTCGTTTTTCGATTCATTTTTCTGTATCCACCCGAAGAGGATGCCAGTGGGCATCGAAACTGTTGTGGAAATAAACTCTGTCTATTAGAGTGGGTTTTTATTATCAGATCCTATTAATTGACTGGTGGTAACTCCCCAGACATAAATCCCATACAAAAATTTATGACAACTAATAAAAAGGAAATTGAATGAGAAAATAAGAATCAAAATAAGATGGAACTGATTTCAAGCCTAATTGAAGTCTCGCATCATGATCAGAAGCTTTGGCATCAATGCCTCGAGTGTATCGAAAATATGCCTAAATATATTGAAGCTTTGCCAACAAAGTACTGAAATTGGAGTATAATTATAAGATAAAGGTTCTTAAAAGACAACTTAAAAGACATTTAAAAAAAAAAGAATGATTTGTCCTAAAATAAAAAATAAAAAAATTTTGACCGGGGATTTTATTAAGTTAGCCAAGGTCTGAACATCATCTAAAAATCCATTTCTCATTCTCTGTGAGGTGTACACGACCCTTGAATTCTGGACCAGAGAAACTAAAATAAATTACAGACACAAGGATACAGAGGATTCACCACAGGGAAAAAGATATCACCCAAACCTAAGGGATCCACTGTTACCTTATATGACAAAGTTGGAGGTAGGGGGGTATACCTCAAGTGGTACGTCAGGTAAAACCACTGTTTCCATTTACACACCTCACAAACTGTTTCCATTCCTCTTTGTTTCTCGTTAACTCATATACCATATTTATATCAACTCCACATTTTTTCATACATTTACTAATTACATCCTTTTCCTCTATCTCACATCTACACACTCACCTTTTCCACAAATCTATCATCATTCATTCTTTTCATATGACCGTAAAGAGAAGCATAATCTTCTCTATTCTCATCTGGAATGACATTTTTATTCCACACGTTAATCGAACGTTTTCATTTCCCGTACGTTTATAATCCGTTGATCGAGTTAAATAAACTTCTCAAATTACTTAGATCAACTGCTTTCAGTTTTGACGGTGAATTATCATGCCAAATAAGCGTCTCACACTCATACATCAGTGTTGGCACCAATACACGTTTATGTAAATCTCTTACCGCATGCATCTACACTCAAAGAGTTCCTTCCTGTCAAGGCTTTTATCACGCCCATGATTGCTGTTCCTATTTACTTTCCTCTTTAAGACATTTAAATTCTTTCCCATCGCCTAAATTTTGTCCACTTACCACAGTATTATATGTTGACACTCTTTCTCTCTCAACCACAAGAACCTTGTGGTTGAGAGAGGAGAGTGATTATCCGTGATTCATTCAATCCTGAATCAAGTTAACTGCGATTTACTATTTGTGACCATTGTGCACTTATCCGTGATCATGACACTGGGTTAACCGTGATTTGGCACGATGTTTACATCTGCAGCTCTCTTCCCGCCAGCCCACCACAACCCGCCTCAAGCAGTGTCTCACTGCGCAATAATATCAGAGGTAAGTCCAAACTGCTTAATTGTATATTACACTGTAATAGACTAATACTGTGTGTGGTAGTGCACGAGGTGGGGTATACCGGCGGGGTACACTGAGTTAACCATGAAGTTGGATTATCCTTGATTATGAACCGCACCTCATTCACGGATAACTGAATGAGTACTGTTATTTACATTCGCTTTCAATAACGTCCTTTCACAAATTCACATACACCAAGAAAACTTGTCACATTTCCTTTAATTCATTCTCTCTCTTAACCAGAAGCACCACGTATTCAACAAACATCAAATGCGACAGCCCCAACTCACTCTCTTCCAAAATCAGATTTACTTCCTTCTCACACATCACCATGGATTATCCTTGATTATGAACCGCTCCTCATTCACGGATAACTGAATGAGTACTGTGTTATTTACATTAGCTTTCAATAACGTCCTTTCACATACATCAAGAAAACTTGTCACATTTCTTTTAATTCATTCTCTCTCTTAACCAGAAGCACCACGTATTCAACAAACGTCAAATGCGACAGCCCCAACTCACTCTCTTCCAAAATCAGATTTACTTCCTTCTCACACATCACCCAATCCAATATACACATTAAACAATCATAAGGACAATCACTCAGCCTTGTCGTACTCCAATATTAACACTGAACCAGTAACTCAACTTACCCTGTTAATGACCTATTTCTGTCTCCGATAATTTTGTATTCGCAAGAATATAATGCAATTATAATAAAAGAAAAAAGGGGGAAGAGATGGAAGAAGAAAAGAGGGGAAAGATAGAAGAAGAAAAGAGGGGAAAGATAGGAGAAGAAAAGGGGGAAAGATAGAAGAAGAAAAGGGAAAAAGAGAGGAGAAGAACGAGAAAAGAAAGGGAAAAGAGAATATAGCAGTAGGAGGGGAATTGAGGGGTCGCTTACTATAACCGCGAATGCGCCAAATCTCAATTTTTTTGTTTCATCATATGGTTCAGTCAATCATATTCTTTCATCTCCTGAAAGGATTTTCGTGAAAACACACTAGAAATAGTCTAAAACTAACATTAAAGATCCGTAGTTACAGCCAGGGCCTATCAGAGGGGCGTGGCTAGGAGGGCCATTTGGCCTGGGCCTCAAGCTTAAGGGGGTCCTCAAATTTAGAAACTTTCATGTTTGAATATAATGTTTTGCAGTGAAAGTAATAATTGGGTTTAGCTGTGGGCCTCAAAAGCTGGAAGTGGCCTGGTCCTCTCTGGACCTCTGAGAGGGCCTGGTTACAGCACTAGTCATTTTACCCCGTACTAAAACCACGAATCTCCAGTGGATAGGGCAAAACTTTTATAGGGGTGGGGGTGATTTTTGTGGTCCGCATGACATTCGGGGGACAACAGAGGTGTTCACAGGTCTTCTTAAAAGACTACTATACCATTTAGCCATTATTTCTTTAAAAAAAATGTTCCATTTTTACTACTTAGAGATCTAAAACCATTTTTTTTTTATTTTTATGCTCTGTAGCAAATAATGTTGTTCTCAAAAACAAATAAAAAATATTTATACTAGATTTTCCTTGTTGAAATATGCATTAAATTAAAGAACACATTTTTTTTTGTTGCTTATAAACTTGGTTTTAATTAAATCTATTGAAAATAAAGCACGTTACACGAGCGAGTTTCGACGTAAAAAACTTTAAACCTGTTTTTCTCAAAAAGTGTGTTTTGGCGCATTCGCGGTTATAGTACGCGACCCCTTAATTGAGAAGGGAAAAAAGTGCTCCAGCTCAGTTAAGTGCGTTTACGTTCAATTTATTTCAGTTTAAGGGAAATAACTTTGCATCTTGGAGTGTGGAGTGGGGTCGAGTAACTTCACAAATATGCCAATGGGTGAGTTTTGTATACAGATAAACTAACACTGGAGAAGGATAGCGCCCAGAACCTGTTAACGACCGAACGCCGACACTTTCCTAGGACAAATAGAACGTTAACTGAAGTCTTCCCACAAGATCAGGAGAAGTATCATCTGTTTCTTTTTCTGGAAAGAAAGAAAAGAAAGAAAAGAAAGAAAGCAAGAAAAGGAAGTCGGAAAAGTGAGAAGAGCAAAAGAAAGAGGAAGGTGTGATAGGGAAACTGGAGCGCCGCCAGACTCGATCAAATGGGTAATATCAAGATCTTAATCAGGGGAATTCGAACGCAGGAAATTGTAACCTCACAAGGAAACCAACAGATGCCAGAGACGGAACGTTGACATCTTCCCATGAGGCAGTCAAGAAAACAACTCCAGTCTTCCCGGGAGGCCATGACAAGGGGGAGAAGGCTGAAAAAGAAGGCTGGGTAGCCTATCACGCACCTTTTCTAACATTTCTTTGATCTGAAACTTCTTTTTACAGTTGTTATATAGCATCGTTGAGACGTTAATTGAAATATGAATTTTTGTTAATATATTTACAGACTGAATTGTAAACACAATTAAATAGTGTACATTACAAAAAGAATATTTTCAATTAAAAAAAAAGAAAAAAAAAATTAATTAATATACCTTTAAAGGAAAATATAAACGCCTTTTTACGTCTTATATTTACACAAATGTAAAATAAACTTTACAGAAAAATCCTTTCTGATTAAATTAATTTAATATATCTTGTTTATCCTTTATGAACTGTAATGGCATAGAGTAATTGGATATGAACCATGTGTTTGATTTTTAGTTCTTAGCTTTGAAAACTGAAAACCTATCAGAAGTGAAAAATTATCCTACCAACTTAATTAACTTACTTGAAAGTATTTGCAGAATAAACAAAAAGGGTAAGTTTCAAGATTAATATCATTACACACACACACACACACACACACACACACCACACACATCTAATTTAACTTTACCTAAGCTAACCTTAGCGCCATCGAACTGAAAAGGACATGATAAATGTTTCGAATGTAAGTGAGGGCTCGAAGAATGGTTTCTGTTAAGATATTAAATAATGAGGTAATCGTTAATCTGGCTTAACCTAACCTAACCAAACCCTAATTAACCTAACCTAGCGTAAACTAACCTAATCAAGACTAACATATCTTTTGTTTTCCTGGAATAAAACTGTCTCTAGATTGGGTTCATATAAATTTTTTAATGATCAGAGGTGCCAAAAGTGTTACCCCACAAAAAATACCCAATAACATCTGTGAATTATTATACACATTCGACCTCACTTATACCCATTAGTTTGCGACCACACACACACACACACACACACACTCACGCAGAGTACAAGAACGAATGTGCACAATTATTCAACATATTATATTTAATCTTGAGATACTGTATTTAAGCTTTGTAGATACAGATCAATAATTATAGAATTTGGGATTAAACTGGTTTCTCTCATAAATTAAAAAAAATAACTAAATACAAAGATATATATTGATCTTACCTTACAATCTCGCTCAGAACAATTCCAGATAAGCCCGCTGTACTTGACTATGAGATATGTAGAGTCAAGGAAAAAAACCCTCTCCTTCACCAAGCCAGCTCCAGAGGTGGGGCCAGGAGTCTGACTTCCGTGCGTGAAATATGAAATCATCACACGGAAATTCTACAAGGTCACAGGATATATACAAGAGAGAGAAAACCAGTTCCCTCCTCCAACAAGTCCCGCAAATGAGGCGGGATGCTGTAGCTGGATCGACCGCAGGTCGGTTCAGGTCGATCCTGAACTGTCGTTCAAATCCTCGTAAAATCTAAAGTAACATATATATATATATATATATATATATATATATATAGATTTTATTTGAATTAAACTTATAAAATTCCTGAGCAGAAAATTGTATAATTTTTCCTATTCTATATTTAGTTTCGTATAAATTTTGTCCATTTTATTGAGTTCCAAAGACGGTTTAAATTTTTAAAAGTTTAAAAAAAATTTCCCCTCTTTTCGTGCCGTGCATTAAAATTTTCCTTGCTGAAGAGATAGGACAACTGCGTGAAAAGATAGGACAACTACGTGGAAGCTGATACGCCCGCATCAATAGGAAATTGTGAATGAACAGTCTCAAATGGAAGTTAATTAGAGAACCTCAGAGCCATGGTGTCCAACCCCCCCGTATGCAAATCGGGTGCCTTACAGTTATTAAAAGTACAATGAATCTTATTTAAAATGGAGATTAAAGTTATCTTTCCTTCCTCCCCGATTATATCTTACTAGTCACCCTTTTTTTTTTCTTTTTTTTCTTTTTTTTTTACGATAGGGTGAATCAAAGAGAGTTGATGGCTAATGATACTCTTGATTTATGCAAGATTTACTAGCGTTTTTTCATTTTTTTTTTTCTCAGACGACGTTTTGAAATTGACTCTTCCGATCAGCAGCGTCTCTATTCGCGAATCTTTTTTATACATGAAGTGTGTGCTTGGTACCGACGGTAAATAAGTTAATATGTATTTCATACCAGGAGGCTTCCTTTCTCTACTTTTTCCATCTTGCGAAAAATGAAAGCGTTGCCAAAATAAACTCGGTATTCGATTTCGTAGAAAGATAACGATATTGATGTCATCAAGGTTCAAGTTCGTATTCAGAATGCAAATCAAGCAAACCAACGGCGACAGGTCTGCAAATTCCTTTTTCTGAAAAGAGAAGAGAATAATGGAAGGCAGTGTTCCTTCTCCGATCGCAGAAGTGAACTAAAAATTATTCCATTACAATCATATTTCAAAGCAATCCTTCCAATATCGTTCCCCCCTCTTCTTGAGACCTTCCTTCGCTCGATTTCGTCAGTCATAAAACCGAATCTCTGGAGGGTTTGTCAAGATCCCTTTTGGGGTTGTCAAGGTCCTAAGGCCCCTCGAGTCCCCCGGTGTCAATGTATGAGGAATTGCCCAATCGCGTCCTTTGGACATAATGCCGCTTATTATTCATTCATGAAACGTCTAAAACAATCACAGTCCAATTTTGAGCAACGAGAGAGACGCGAAGCGAACCCTGCGGGGCATGAGAGGAAAATGGGGGGAAGCTCGAAGGCGGGAATGAGATGGAGGCAACGGGAAGAAAGACAGGGAAGAAAAGGGTGACACTTTCGTTATTTTCGTACGCATATACGTATTTATAAAGCCTAATATGGTTACTGTAATACGCCGACGAGAAATTGCTGAATGAAAGTCGCTCAAAAACTGTAACAAAAGTTTTAAATATGCAAAAACAGTAAATCCACCGTTTTAACGAGATCAACAAAATTATGTGAAGCGTTTTAACCCTTTAAGTCCTGAATTTTTTGTAGAGTTAAGTTATGAATGCGTGTATTTGAAACGTTAGCAATTTGTACCGTTAAAAAGGTTCTTTCTTTTCTTTAATTAGCAAATTTCGTACGGAGTAACAATTATTCTATACGTCGAGAGTAAACCGAAAAAGAGACGAGTAGAATGCTCGGTGGATTTCGAAGCTAAAAGTTTCAAATCATTCATCCATGCACGATGCTCATCATTGCTGCATAAAAAATCGTACTTCGTTGAATATCATATTCTCTATTTCCATTTTCGCCATTTTTATAGGTAAAATAAAATATATAAATAGAGGCGAATTCTTCTCGACAATACTTTATATATATATTGAGAGAGAGAGAGAGAGAGAGAGAGAGAGAGAATGGAAAATTTCGGGGCAGAGCTACGGAAAACTTATTTGTATTTAAAAATGTTAATTTTTTCGTCGAAATAATTAAATACCGTTTATACTTTTTAAAGAGTGAAGCTCTCATAGGGATGAGAATGCTTTTAAAAATGATAAGCAAAAATACTGCGCACTGATAAAATTTTACTTTGGTTATATATATATATATATATATATATATATATAATATATATATATATATATATACACACACAGTGAAACAAGTCGATCGTGCCTGACAATAATGGAGAGTTCGTTGAATTTTATATTGAATAAGTGACCAACGCACGATATGCGTTTCACGTGTGGTACCCTGCTATTTTATGGTGGCTATTAGACATTTAAAAAACACGATAACTGCATATTATTGTAAGGTAAAACATTTCCAAACTAAAATAATGGTATGTGACTTCTTTAGAATTCATCATGTGGCATATTCGATAAAAGGAGTTTGACCACTGGTGACTCATCTCCAAATTTTGGGAAAATATGAAGGGAACGAGGTCATTCTCGAACTGAGAGAGCTAGGATCCGATGACGGAATCCTTCGTAGAGCAAAGTGTAGCAGTCTAATAGAGCTTGTTCACCATGAACAAGTGATCTGTAAGAAATCAAAGCTTTTGGAATCCTATTTTTAGTGAATCATTGGCTATGTTGAAAACAAGAATGTTACACCTTTCACCAGTGTTTCCCAATCTTTTTTGGCTCAAGGCATCCAATGCCATCTGATTCCGGAGAATTTTCGCTTCCCAATGTTCAATATCCAGTCACCCCTTTCTCTCCAACACCTCGTAATTTCAGAGTGAAAGTATATAGTTACCTTATGGACGAAATAAATCATGAATGCTTTGTGTCATTTGAATTTTCGCTATCTTCAATAACTTTTTGAATTTTCGATTATTTATTTTTGCAATTTTCACTAAATTTTGTGGCACTCCTAAAAGGCACTCGCGGCACTCCAGTTGCGAAATATTGCCTTAGAATTTTGTAAAATAGTATCGATAAATTTTTAATCCACTTTCATTGTTTATGGATCTTCTTAATTACAGTTGTCTTTGTAAATAAAAGATAGGTATCATTACGTTAACTTTTGTGATGCTACGCTGGATTAGGTTATGTTAAGGTGAGTTATATAATGTGTTTTTATACAGGAAAGAAGGGCCAAGGGCGAACGCCCACAAAAGCGCCTCCACCCCCCCCTATAGAAGAAGAAGAGAGCCAAAATCAAGGTCCAGGGTTTTCGAGATGCCTGTACATTCTGCGTTTGAAAGATTGGAGGTCATAGACAGGTGGAAAATTGGATTGTGGAAGATTGTTCAAGAGTTGACCGGTTGAGAAAATGAAAGATTGAAAATACCGATTAACCCTTGCGTTAGACAGCTAGACGGAAAAGGAATGAGAATGTGTAGAAAGTCTGGTACTGCGTGCTCTCCTTAAAGGAGGAGGCATGCAGTTAGAGAGTTCAGAAGAGCAATGACCGTTATAATAGCTATAGTAAAGAGAGAGTGAGGCAACATTGCGGCGAAGAGATAGAGATTGAAGGCAGTCAGTAAGAGGCTTTGAAAAGCCTTTGATTCCATCCGGTCAAGTACGGCTGTGTGGGTTGAGCCACTCCACACATGAGAAGTGTACTCCATACAGGGGCGGACAAGACCCCTATACAGAAACAACAACTGAGCAGGGTGAAGAAACTGCGGAGCCGGTACAGCGCACCTAACCTCTTAGAAGCTGTCTTGGAAAGAGCGTATACGTGATCTTTCCAGGAAAAATCACGAGAAAAGGAAACGTCAAGAATGTTCAGAGAAGATGAAGGATTGAGTTCTGTGTTGTTGAAAGTAAGGGGATAGTCGTGTGGGAGATTGTGACGAGTAGACAGATGAAGGAACTAAGTTTATGAGGCATTGAAAGCCACAAAGTTTTCTCTGCCTCAATCAGAGATGACAGAAAGATCAAAGGTCAGGTGTACCATAGTCGTCCTACGTGAAGCATGACCAGTTACATTCCGCTAAGTTAGATTAGGTTAGATAGAATCTAACTAGGCAAAGTTAGATTATTTTATTCTTCATGTTCTTTGGGTTAGGACTTAGGAAGTACAGGAAATCTCTAAGTCGAAAATTGTTGCCTTCGAGAAACATTGTTGACGCCTCAGGAACTTAATTCGTCAATAAAAAATGTTTGTATTTCAAAAGGTGAAAGCACCGTTGAAACGACATCATTCCAGTTCATACCGTTCTCTTTCTCGTCTTAGGATTTCCCACTTTATTCAGGAGTTAGGTTAAGTTAGATTAGGTTAGGTTAAATTTGTGATTCTCTACTCGAAAATGAACGGGAAAGAATCATTCTAAACATCTGCAGTTCGATCTTCAGAGCAAAATTTGAATTTCTTGAAGGGGTAAATGGATGAGAGAATGGTCAGTGCTTGCGCCTGATTGTCAGCGACTGTCTTGAGTCTTTTGTTCCTCTCTCTCTCTCTCTCTCTCTCTCTCTCTCTCTCTCTCTCTCTCTCTCTCTCTCTCTCTCTCTACCCCCCCACCTTACATACGTATTAGGGTGGTCCAAAACAAATGAAAATAAAAATATATTTCTCATGACATTTGCCCATATTCCACAACCACTAACGATGTTTGAAATAAAAATTGGATTGATTCGTGCATATTTAGAAGTGGTGCAACTCGAACCCTTAGTATCATCATACAGTTTGGGGTGGCAAATTTCTTCAAACTTGCGCCAGCCCTACATATTAATGGATTTAGCTCATACTCCAATCTGAAGTCTTTTTCTATAAAGGAACGAGAAAATGCATCAGGAGCTTTTATTTGTGCATTTTCGTTTTTACCATATATAGGGTGTCCCAAAAGTCACCTAGGGCTTGGAAATATTAATAACTTTTTTACTAATAATTTTTTATAATTATTTATTTATCAAAGAAAAAATTTAGAAAATGAAGAAGAATTTTAATTATTATAAAAAACGATGCTACTTAGATGTCCTCATTTCGGCTTCGCAAAGACGGGCTCTTTCGACAGCATTTTACATAACGGCTGCCAATAACTCTGCTGCAGCGCTCGAATTTCTGTACAGATGCTGTCTTTGAGCTGCTGAATTGTCTGGGGCTTATTCACGTACACACGCTCCTTCAGGTAAACCCAAAGAAAATAATCGGGAGCCGTCAAATCAGGCGAGCGTGGTGGCCAAGTAACGGCGAATTACACGAAATATTCGGTGACTGAAATTGCTTAGGAGCTCCATCGTGACTCGGGTCGTGTGGGGAGTTGCTCCATCTTGCTGAAACCACATCTCAGGCCTGTCCTGCACCGCAGGGCGCACTAAATTCTCGATCATGGCTTGATATCGTACGCTAGTGACTGTCGTTGCATTGCATCCTCATTTTCAAAAAGTAAGGCCCGATGATCTTTGAGACGTTACACCACACCACACACTGCACTTGAGGGGATGCAACTCACGTGGTGAATAACCTAGGATTCTCTAATACCCAAACCTACAGTTCTGCTTGTTCACAAAACCGTTCAGATTGAAATGTGCTTCATCGCTCATAATCAATTGATGAACAAATTCATTTTCATCATTGGCCAACCGCTGAATGTGGACTGAGTAATTTAAGCGTTGATCATAATCAGTCGGTTTCAAATTTTGCACAAATTGCATTTTGTATGGGTACAGGTGCAAATCATTTCTCATAACGCGATGCAGTGAGTCCGAGACATCCCCAACTGGCCAGAACGTCTGCGGATCGATGTTCCTGGTTCTTCTTGAATATCTCTCGCACACGTTCACGATTTTCCTGCGTACGGCTGAACGTGGTCTTCCAGTTCTTGGCAAGTCACTTACGGAGCCATATTGCTGAAAACGTTGAATCAACCGACGAATCATGAAAATCCGAAGGCGCCTTTCTGAATTGAAATGTCGGCGATATCCTTTGGGTGAGAACAATGATCCCCTAAATTCAAAATAAAATTCCACGATTTTAGTTCTTGTTCTGTTGTGAATTTTTCCATGGGTGAATTTCCAAAATTAGTAATTAAATATCTGAAAGAAAAATATAAAAAAATTATTAGTAAAAAAGTTATTAATTTCAAAGCCCTAGGTGACTTTTGGAACACCCTGGGTATGTGTGGCTCACCCAAATATATATATAGGGTGTCCATAAATGATTACCTTGATTAAAGCATGCATAACTTTTAAATAAACACTCGTATTCAAACACAATTTTAATCATAAGTAGATAAACATACAAAGTTTTGATACATAATTAATGAACTAATAAGCTTCCCCATGTGCACCCCTAGTGGCATGTAAAATGTTTAAAACAGTATTCACACTCATGCCACACATTTTCCAACATTGTGGGTTAACTGTTGCAATTGCATCCGTAATGCGTTCTCGCAATGTCCTGATATCTGGAACAACTTTGCATAAACAAATCTTTAACATGACCCAGAGAAAGAAATCCAGCGGGGTAATGTCTAGTGATCTGGGAGCCATGGGATTGGCCCGTCCCTGCCAATCCATCGATTTGGTAATGTTGCGTCGAGAGTTTCACGAACAACATGCGCCAATGAGGGGTGCCCCATCTTGTTGGAAGATGACAGTTGGCTGCCTGTCCTGCAGCTGGGAGATGCGTAAATGGTGAGCATATCCAGTACACAGTTGCGGAAAACAGTGTTCTCAGCGAAGGAGAAAGGACCAATTATCTGGTCATGCATTAGTCCACACCAGACATTGATCTTCGGACTGCCCGAATATGCTCCCTTACGGCACGTGGGTTTTCCGATCCCCAAATACGCACATTGTGTCTGTTGACTCTAATGCGGTAGACGAAACACACCAGCACAGAAACTCTATGCGTGTACGAGATCACCTGTAAAAGAAACGGATGTAAGATTCGTCATTAAAACATAAAAGCATACTGTTTTCAGGGTAAACATTTATGGACACCCTGTACTATACACGATACAACTCAGAATGGTCACTGAGAAACTTTTGTTACACAGACTGCGCATGGAACAAGGAACTCTTCTGGGAAAATTAAATCATGACCCGGTCATTACATGCTCGCGTTGGGCTTCCATCACGAAAACGAAAAACTTCAGTATACCATTATTTATTCAAACTATGGTGGATTTAATTTTCCAAGAAGAGTTCCTTGTTCCATGCATGGTCTGTGTGTAACATTATACTGTATATACGAGTATTAGGGATGTACCGAATACCAAAATTCACCGAATACCGAATATTTGGTGCACAACTATTCGGCCGAATACCAAATTCCGAATATTAGTTTTATTTTGGTTATTAGGCATCACTATAAAAAACTGAAGCCTTTATCAGTTTGACAGGACATAGAATTGATAGTAAATGTGAGCAAAAGCAGCATGTTTTAGCCACCAAAAATCTGCCAGATTCCCATACTCATGAAAAATTTGCAACTGCATTGACTTCTATATTGCAAGAATGGTCAATAAAGAGCGATCGTGTGCATGCAGTTGTGCACGACAATGGCTGTAATATTACTAAAACTGTTAGCGTTCTCAAAATTACTCCTGTTGCTTGTGCGAATCATACTTTAGCACTTGCAGTTGATGAAGCCCTTCTTAGCCAGAAGTCTGTTTCAGAGATATGTACAATTGCGCGCCCAATCTGTTGCATTTTAATTATTCATCTCCAGCCTTTCACAGACTTAAGGAATTCCAGAAGCAACATAATTT
>JAJOZX010011256.1:72500-107500 GCA_023014485.1 Bathynomus jamesi
ACCACTACACCACCGAGGCGCCTTCAATATATATATATATATATATATATATATCGGATGATGATGATGATGATGATGTCTGTCTGTCTGTCTGTTCTGTGTTCGTTTATACACGCATAAATGGTTAGGGTAATCTGCACCAAATGTACAGTGCGTTCGAAAAGTCTCTCCGCAGTCAACCAACACTTAAAAAGAGTGTTTGGCAAGTGTAGACGAGTTGCTCTGTGTCTGCAAAATGGTGGAAAACACTTTCAACACATGATGTAAAATCAAAAGGTTATGTAATAAAATCACTAAATCATGGTTGAATGAAAACATTGTAGTTTTTCAATTTGCTATACGTTTAACATAGCACTGCGGAGAGACTTTTCGAACGCACTGTAGTATGCACATTAAAGGAGAACCAGGGAAGGTTTTAGTAATACACCGGCCCCTCGCAAGGGGAGGGCGCGCAGTGTAGCGGGCGTTCTAGTGTATATACATATAGGAAAGCTTAAGGTTGAAGAAGAGGCATACAGAGCACTACTAAGACGGTTACTTTATTGACTCTGACACGGAAGTAAGAATAAATCGTACCTGATAAACCATTGATACAACTTACTTTTAAGACTTTGACCATCACGTTAATTTCATGAATGGAGAATGGAAGAAACGTGTCATTTAGGCTTAAAAGGAAGGCAGGTGGCGGCGTTGGAAATGCGAACCAACCCCACCTCCCCCTCACACAAACGATTCTATCTTCCTTTACGAATCACAAAAGCACTTCCACAAACTGAATATCCTTTCCACTTCTCTGTTAATAATTAAAATTCATTTAAGGGAATGTACAGATGTGTCTTATTTAATCAGTTCGTCCATCTACCCTTTTTTGGGCTTTGGGATAGTTGAAGGCCGCTCCACACAAGACTTCTCAGTCTTCGTGTAGTGTATTTATATATACACACACTGTATGTTTTGTATTATTTCTATTGTTAATTGTTGTTATATAATAATAATATTGATGCCAATATTTTTACTCAAATAATTTTAAATCTTTAAAAAATTTCTACAAAGATGTAGTATTTAATATTTACCAGTATTAGTAAATTAGTAAATAAGTCACTTAATTCTTGAAATAATATACAGGGTGTTCGGAAAGTCACTGTGCACTTATATAATTAATGTTAATTAATGAAGAACTGACAAAGGTGTTTCAAAATAAAATAAGACGGGTCCAGGCCTGTATTGCTGTTAAAGGACATCACTTTCAACACCTTTTATAAGTTCTGATGGTCCCATCCATAACCTCTATCATATATGCAATGTTATTGTATGCTATTAAATAAATAAAAGTGCACAGTGACTTTCCGAACACCCTGTACAAGGCAAAGAAATTAACAATCAGAATTTAACACGTTTCGGAATTAATGGTTAAATTTTACATCGCTTCTTCGGTATTAACTTAGTTTGGAATTACTTTTAATTCGATCATATAGATTTTTTTTCGCCTGTCATAAATCATAAATAATTATACGCAATAATATTATAATAATATTTAGAAATATCATTATATAATTAACATTACGGTCAAAGTGTTTAAAATCGTTTTGGTTTGTGTTTATCTTATCGATTTGTGGTTCATTCAATTAAGTAGACCATGCGGCGTTGTCATTTCTCTTTTCTGTCTGTCATTAATTAAACGTTGTTCCAACGAAGTGATTGGTTTCTTCAATTAATTTCTTATTGGTTGTATATTGATTGATTAACCTCATTTCCAAAATTAGTTTAAAATTACATCCAAGAACAAACTATTATTACGACCCGAAGTACGGTACAGTATCACTGACGCCATATGGACGTGAATCAAATATCTAATTAATGATATTGGGTGATTTGTGCTGAAAAAGGAATATTTGTTACTGGATGACGGCACGGAATTATGAATAACTCATTTCTTACTGTTTTCTATACATTATTGTTGATATTTTGAGCTAAATATTACGAGTAAACACTCTATATTCGGTCATTCCAAAAGTAAAACTTCTGAATTATTTTTTACTAGCAAAGAGGAATTGTTATAACCCTAATGCGCCTCGGTGGTGTAGTGGTTAGCGTCGCTGATTACGAATCCATCGGCCCCGGGTTCGAGACCTGGTGACGGCAGCCGGCGCGTAGCAAAACCCAGCTGTTCATCCTTCCACACAATAAAGAAAGTGGTTATGGGTAGCTTAGGGGTTAAGACGCTGTGCTGTTGGTGGGATGGTGGGGCGTGGTTCGGATTCTACGTTAAACTGTAGATCTAAGATGGAAGGTGGAAGCTTGACCTTTGTCAGAATGAACAATTCGGGCGGAAGCTAACCAAAGGTTATTGGAGGAAATATTCTAAAACACACACACACACACATATATATATATACACACCTCGTAACCTCGTAGCAGTTCCGTCAAACTGGTAGCCACACATAGCCAGGCACACCCGGCTCATCTGGTACCGTTCTGAGCCAGGCGTCTGGTCTTTTTCTGAAGAATTCTACGTTGACACCAGTAATGTTCCTGATCTCCTTCGGAAACTGGTTGAATAGTCTTGGCCCCCTGACAACCAAGCTATTTTCCTTTAGAACTGAAGGTGTTCCTTGTCTGGTCTTTAGTTTGGGAACAGTACACATTCTACCTTTCTTATTTTCCACTGTTGTTTGGGTGGTTACTGGGTTCAGCTTGAAGTTAGGTACCAGTTTTTCCATTATTTTCCATTTGTTTCTTTCCTATTTAAATTTCTTCTAGTTTAGTAATTTTTTCCATTTTATATGAGGACGTCAAGAGTGAGCAGTATTCAAGTTTTGGTATGATCAGTGTTTTCAGCAGGAGAATCATTACTTTCTTGTCCCTTCTTTTGAAGGTTCACGGTACCTGTCCTGCGACTCTTTTTGCTTTGTTTATCGCTATCTGATTTTGTATCTCAAATTCGCATCGTCGGTCATTATAACCCCTAAATCTAGCGCTTTCTTGCTTCTCTGAATTTCCTGTCTATCTTGGGCATAATATGCTCTCTGTATTAGCTCCTCATTTCTATCATATCTCAAGAGTTGAAATTTTCGGTGGGTGTTAAATTTCATGTTGTCTTCTGACCATTTGTATATTTGTATATGTGTATATTTGTATATATATATATATATATATATATATATTATATATATATATATATATATATATATATATATATATATATATATATATATTGTATATATATATATATATATATATATATATATACAGGGTGGGCGGAAAGTAGCTCCCTATTTTGGATTGGTAAAAAAATACGTATATTATCCATTTATTTCAGAAGAAATAATATGAAAAGGTAGGCATACATGGTAGGTTTTCTCTAAAATTCAATTTGGGCTCCAACTCTTTCCACCAGCTTCTGGAGCCGCCCAGGAATGGCGTCCACTGACTTTAGCAGGAACTCCGGCGGGATGGAGGACATGACTTCCCGAATTCGGTCCTCCAGTTCTTCCAATGTCCTCGGTTTGGTGCGGTAGCTTAGACTTCCTTTACCCACCCCCAAAGAAAGAAGTCGCACGGTGTCAAGTCGGGGCTCCTGGTGGCCATTGATGTGGACCACGACGACCCATCCAACGCCCAGGGAAGTGGGCATCCAGTCACTCACGGACAACAAGAGCGAAGTGCGGAGGGGCGCCATCTTGCATAAATATCAGATCGTCGATGTTCTCCCATGTGCTGACAACCGGCCAGACCTCGTTTCGCAACATAGCAAGGTACCGCTCAGTATTCATGGTGTTGCGCAGAAGGAACGGGCCCACAACCTGATCTGAGGTCATACCACACCACACCGTTACACTGACCGATTCTGCCGTTTTTCAGCGGTAACCGTGCGACTTCTTTCTTTGGGGGCGGGTAAAGGAAGTCTACCGCACCAAACCGAGGACATTGGAAGAACTGGAGGACCGAATTCGGGAAGTCATGTCCTCCATCCCGCCGGAGTTCCTGCTAAAGTCAGTGGACGCCATTCCTGGGCGGCTCCAGAAGCTGGTGGAAAGAGGAGCCCACATTGAATTATAGAGAAAACCTACCATGTATGCCTACCTTTTCATATTATTTCTTCTGAAATAAATGGAAAATATACGTATTTTTTTACCAATCCAAAATAGGGAGCTACTTTCCGCCCACCCTGTATATATATATATATATATTATATATATATATATATAATATTGTATATTTGTATATATTGTATATATTGTATATTTGTATATTTGTATATTCTGACCATTTGTATATTCTGTCCTCTGTTGGGCCTCCACCTCTTCTGCATTACTGATTTTTCTGCTGATTTTTGTATCGTCTGCAAAGGATGTTACTATACTGCTGTTGGTTACTTCACTGTCTATGTCTGTCAGCATGATAATGAATAGGAATGGGGCCAATACTGTTCCTTGTGGTACTGAGCTACGTACTTCCGATTCTGATGATGATATACCTTGGATTTTTACGACCTGCAGACGTTCTCTGAGGAAACTGTAGATCCATTTTCCCACTTTGCTTCTTATTCCCATATGTCTTATTTTATGTGCTATTATACCATGATCACATTTGTTGAACGCTTTAGCAAAATCCGTGAATATGACATCGTAGTTTTCATTGCTTTGAAGTGCGTCTATGATACTGTTCTAGTGCTCATCACTTGTGATAGGCATGATCTTCCTGATCAGAATCTGTGCTGGTTCTCATTAAATCTTTCCAGTGTCTCCAAGAAGTTATAGATTTTCTAACCATTTTTCCAAATATTTTGGTAAGATGGGTCGTCAGTGACACTGGTCTATAGTTCTTTGCTTGAGATCTAACTCCTCCTTTATATCATATATAGGGATAATGTTCGCTCTTTTCGATGTTCGATATATATATATATATATATATAAATTATGGTGTTTCTCTTTCTCCTTTAAATTTCTTCCTGACGAGATGTACTTCTGAATACACGAAAGACCTTGGAATCAATTTTTCTTTTCCTTGTGGTTTGCATCATATATACATACTGTATATATATATATATATACTGTATATATACTGTATATTCAAATACGGATCCATTGATTAGAAATTGCGGGCGTTACCACTGAACTATGGCAAGAAAACAGTTAACATAACCTGACAAGTAAATTTTTAGTCAACCTGTCTTCAGTTCGAATCCTAGTGTGGTAAATTTTGTATAACCTTGGTTAACCTTGGTTCAGCTTCCGCCCGAATTGTTCATTCTAACGAAGGTCAAGCTTGTCACTCCACCTTAGACCTATAGTTTAACGTGGAATCCGAACCACGCCCCACCAACAACCCAGCGTGTTAACCACTAGGCTACACAGGGTACCCATTATCTACCAACCACTTTCTTTATTGTGTGGAAGGATGAACAGCTGGGTTTTGCTGCGCGCCGCCTGCCGTCACCGGTCTCGATCCCGGGGCTGATGGATTCGTAGTCAGCGACGCTAACCACTACACCACCGAGGCGCATATATATATATATATATATATATATATATATATATATATATGTGTGTGTGTGTGTGTGTGTGTGTGTGTGTAAATTTCATGAACCCTCCCTTACGACATTAGATTACTTAATTCAAAATCAGTGAATAATATAAAAACTCATTAATTTAAAATGAAAGTTGGAAGAAACCTTTCTCAAATTAAACCAAATTATTTAATTTTATTTATTTTATTGTTTTACGCGCGCAACCTTTTCCTTTTCTTTAGTATCATCATCATCGTTATTATTATTATTGTATTATTTTTATTATTATTATTATTATTATTATTTCTATTTTTAATCCTTTCAGCTACATACACACGAACGCAATAAGATTGTTTACACTAGCTCTTATTGCTCTTGGTCTTTCTGCATTACGTCAACGAAACACGTGTTATTGCAACATTCTACTAAGTAACGGTACTTCCACGATGATATGAAGAAACAAAGCGTACACATACATTCATATACTTAGATTTAAGTCTGTGACATATATCCTTCGAGTAGATTTAAGAGTTTGTTATTGCGTCAGTGCATGAGCTGTTTCGTTAGTCATTCAGCGTCTGGAGTCCATGTAAAAATAACAACAACAAGAAGAAGTAAAAAGAAAATAGAAAAAGTCATTTCCTTTAGATTTATCTGGATCGGTCTCCGTTCCAATCACCAATTAAGGATATCAGAGATTTAAAGGACCCAACAGGGAATTGATCCCGGGGCGCTTGCAGCGTATCGGAACCATTATTCAGGGATTTTTTGGGCTCTTTGATTCCCTGTTACAATAGTTTCGCGTTTCTATTTTGTTTTATTTCTTTGGAACATGATTCAGCTTGTTTATTTTATTGTCTTTACAGTTTATATACAGCACAGTATATATATATATATATATATACATACTGTATATTGTGTTTGATTATTGCTAATTTATAATTACTGCATCCCAGTTAAGAACAATTTTTAAAACGCGACTATGTTTTATTAGAAGTTAATTAATTACATATAGGGCCCACCTATACATATAAAAGCGTATTATTCTCGCGTACACAATCAATTTGGGCAAAGTATTTACACCAGAACGGAACAAAACATTCCAAGTAATTCTTTTTAAAACCGAGCGATTTACGTTTAAGGTAAATTCGTAAATATATTTTTTTTAAAAATTGTAACTATAGTAACTTTGGTTTTGTTGAAACGAAACTTAATACGAGGAATATGGATTAAATTACCAATTGTTTTAGAAAAAGGTAACGTAAGATTTTAAGAAGACGGCGGATGTCGTTGTCTAAAAATGTAAAACTTTTGGACATAAAAAGGGAATATAGTCATTATTTTGCTTTTTTAAAACTATTTTCGTACGTTATATAAACCATTTAAAATTTTATTTTTTGCGCTACATACACTCATCATTGTATACACACACACACACACACACACACACACACACACAGAGTGTGTATACATATATAATATATATATTATATGTATGTTACACACACGACCGTGCATGGAACAAGGAACTCTTCTGGGAAATAATTAATTTCTTCGATGTTACCTTATATACAGAAAAAAAAAATATATATATATATATATATATATATATATACACACACAAAGTTTCCCACTCAAATAACGATTGGCAGCCCCGGGTTTTATTGAAAAAACCCAATCCACCTGTTTTTTTTTGTTTTTCCGGGTTTAATTGGGCTTTACCGCGTTTAATCGAGCTTTTTCGTTTTTTGTTGACCTTTTTTATATTTTCAATGGCCAAAATAGAATAAGAATAGAGCTAAATAACTGAGAACTTATCACAAAAATACTATTTACCACAAGTTGTATTTTCATTGGTTAGTTAGGTATTGTATATATTTGCTTGAAATAAAATGCTCAAATATTAATTAATGTTTGTAATATCTCAGTCGTGTGACTGTGGAATCTTTTATTGATTCCATATTTCAGTGTATTTCAGTATTTCAGTAATGAATACTGTGCAAGGATTAATGTATTACATTATGTTATTAGTGATTCATTGATTTATTTTGAAAAATACCGAAAAAATCGAGTTGCCTGTTTTTTTTTGTTTTTTTTCTGAAAAAACCCACTAGGAACAACTGGGTCGGGTCCAATCGGGCCAACCCTGACTCAAATGTGTTATGAATTTAGTATTGTAATAAAGGGACATATACAGTGTTAGCAAGGAGTAAAAATATTTACTTAATCTGATGTAACTTACTGCATAACTCAAAGCATACGTGATATGGGAAAAAATACCTTTGAGCCCAGTAACTCTCTCTCTCTCTCTCTCTCTCTCTCTCTCTCTATCTATCTATCTATCTATCTATCTATATCTGATATATTTTTATATAATGGGATTAATCTCGATAATTGAGTGCACGAGATGATATCCTACGGGGAGTCGAGAAGTGAAATCTTCTTTTAGAGTTGTCCGCAGTATTGCACCCAATCGCCTCATAGTCTTATTAGCGAGGTTAATTCTATTATAACTAATTTGAAATTTCGCTGCGGCTCTGTACGTCTCTACGGATCAAATAAATTTCATTTATAAAAAGGTTCTTTTCCCCAAATAAAACCTCAAAATTCCTTTACAAAAAACACGAAATAAAACCAATAGGAAAAAAACGGACGGGAATCTAAAATAACTCTTCATCAAATCTTTAAAGAAAGCGAACGAATCAAAGTTCAAACAACTGCAATTTGCTTTTTATAAAAACCTTTTAGTTCCATTTACAACACATTTGTTCCTCAAGTGGAGAAAAAACATCTATTAAAAAACAGTCATACACACACACACACACACACACACACACACACACACACACATATATATAACACCTTGGTTAACCTTGGTTTTGCTTCCGCCCCAATTGTTCATTCTGACGAAGGTCAAGCTTGTTGCTCCACCTTGGATCTACAGCTTAACGTGGAATCCGAACCACGACCCACACCGGGTGGGTCAGAAATTACAAGTCCTTGCCTCGGCATAACTTGATTAGAAATACGCAGCACGGTTTTAGGCGAAACAAACTGTTGTTTAACTAATCTTTTAGAATTTTTCCAAAGCGTGGTGAAGTTTACGATAATCATCGGGTGGTAGATGTAGTGTATTAGATTTTCAAAAAGCGTTTGACACCGTACCGCACAAAAGACTCGTTGAAAAAACTAAAGCTCATGGGATCAGGGGTGTAGTAAAAATTTGGATAGAAGAGTGGTTGCGAGGTAGGAAATAGAGGGTGGTCGTTGATGGAGCGGAGTCGTCTTGGTCTAATGTAGCGAGCGGTGTTTCTCAGGGTTCTGCATTGGGCCCCTTGCTTTTTCTTACATATATTAACGATTTAGATGTCGACCTAGTCAGTAGAGTTTCAAAGTTTGCGGATAGCACTAAGTTGGGTGGTAGGGCGAAAAATGACGAAGATAGAGGTAAAATCCAGGAAGATTTGAATAAAATCGTTGATGGGTCGGTCACATGGCAAATGAGATTTAACGTTGATAAGTGAAAAATTTTGTATATAGGTTCGTGTAACGGTAATTTTGCGTATAGTATGTCAGGGAAGGAGTTAGCAAGCGTAGATCAGGAAAAAGATTTAGGAGTTATAGTCACTAGTGGTTTGAAAGTAGCGAAACGAAGTACAGCAGCGGTCAATAAGGCGAACAAAGTGCTAGGTTTTATAGCTAGGAATTTTGAGTACAAATCGCTCGTTATTATTGTTCCTCTTTATAAATCATTAGTTAGACCCCATTTGGAGTACGCAATCCAATTTTGGAATCCGCATTTGCGCAAAGATATAGACAAAATCGAACGAGTTCAAAGACGAGCAACTAAGATGATTCATCGCTTAGGTCAAAGTCGTACGAGGATAGGCTAAAAGAGTTAAAACTGATTACACTCGAGACTAGGAGGATAAGGGGTGATCTAATCCAGGTTTTTAAAATTATGAATGGGTTCGATAACGTAAATAGAGAGAACTTTTTCGAAATAGCACAATATAGTAGAGCTATAAATAACTGGTGTAAGCTGATTAGTAGAAGGTTCGAGACAGCAGTTGCCAAAAACTTTTTTACGCATGAATAGTAAATAGCTGGAATAGTTTGCCGTAGAAGTAATTAGTAGCACGTCTATAAATATGTTGGTACTTGTGGGTTATCTGTCGCCACTTTTTAATTATTTTTTTTATTTATTTATTTTTATATATTAAGAGAGAGGATTCTTTATACTGTACGGCATTGACGATTGGTTAGGTTAAGTCATGCTAGTTTGGTTAAATACCGTTTTTATTTAACCAAACTAGCACGACTTAACCTAACCAATCGTCAATGCCGTACAGTATAAAGAATCCTTTCTCTTAATATATAAAATAACTATAATAAAAAAATATTAAAGTTTTTTATTTAACCAAACTAGCACGACTTTAACCTAACCAATCGTCATGCCGTACAGTATAAAGAATCCTCTTCTCTTAATATAAAAATAAAAAATAAAAAAAATATTAAAAAGTGGCGACAGATAACCCACAAGTACCAATATGTTTAAAATCGGTTAGATGCATATGGTGATAGATTGGGTATAGTTTAAGGCAATAAAATTAAGGTATTTTTTGGTTTGGAACCCACGTAAATTGTAGGTCTCCTCGCCACCACGGAGGACATGCGCAATACCACACCATGAGTAAATCCTAGGGTCTTTGTTGGTCTGAAACATTATAAATAAAATGGGGTGAGTGGGCGTTTTTGGGGCGGTCGCCCTTGGCCCCTCCTTCTTGCATAAATAAATAAATTTATTTTGAAATTGTGCTAATTTCTTTTCATGTTTATGCATACAAAGGATAGACTCGTCATTTGTAAATCCTATTATAAGACTTCAATATTAATGGCTTTTACATTCTGAATTTACCTTCGCCCACATCTTTTAAAATGCATAGGAAGTTAACGTTTTGAGAACTGAATAATTGGAGGCTACATAGCGGGAGTTTCGCATCCCTTATACATTATTTAAGCTATAAACTTGATGGATTTTTGAGAAAAAGGCCAAAATATGAATTATGCTATTTTATCTTACGACTTTTTAACATAATACACCAAATCTATTATTATTTATTATTATTATCGCCTTTTGTCAGGATTTATCCCAAAACGTAAAAAAGTAGTTTAGGAATTTGTGATGAAAGGTCACTGATGATGATATCGACTGCAAAATGACTTAATTATATTAAGTTTATATAAAAAATTTGAGTTTTCTTTAAGTTTGTCTTATGATTTTTTCTTTTGTTTCATTTTCTTTTTAAATGTTGCTTTGCTTATGAAAAACAACTTACTACAAGTGCAGCATTTCTGAGTTAGTTCAGAAGGGACAGTCTCATTACGTAAGGAAACATTAATCAAGATTGGTACAGCGATCAGGCTAGACCAGTGGTCGGCGAACAGGGGTAAATTACCCCAAATGGGGTACATTTAAAACTTTTGGGGGTAATGCGTGCGGTATGAGAGACACCATATGCAACAATTTTAAGAGCAATTGGCTTGTTTTTGTTTACTTTGAAGTCTGGGGGTAATTTCATTTTACTCAAATAGATTTTTGGGTAATACCCAAAAAAGTTCCCCGACCCATGGGCTAGACCAATACTGTTCATTGCGTTAACTCTTGAATTATTATTAGCCAATACTATCGTGAGTTGAAACTCCGATCTCAGCGTCTTCACTTCGCTTATAGGGAAACGGTGTTACCCATTGAGCTTCGGGCGCTGGGCATGCAAAAGCATATTAGCTTTATATGCAGACGAAGAACCACTATTTTCACTTGGGAGTAAAGCTAGATTTTCTATTTGTTGCTTTATCATATACATTTCACCAATTTTGGAAAAAGTTCGCTTATAAACGTAAAATTTCTAAAAAGCACAAAAAATTATTAATTAGTCATGACTGGATTTGGTTTGAAACTTTCTTATTGTCATTAAAAAGAATAAAATAACAAAAGAGAGAATATTATTACTAATTAGTATTTTTCATGCTTTTTAGAATTTTTTCCGGAACTGTACCTTTATTTCTTCATTTATATCAACAGGTTATCTTTTACGAGTATATTTCACTCAAAATATTGAACAAAACTTTTGTTCTGCAGTATTGGTTTGATCCAAGTTTCATTTTTAATGACTTAGTTGTTGTTTATCGTGTGAAATGCTTTCTGTTTGTTTTATCGTTGCTAAAAGCAAATACTTCAACTCTCTTCCTTCCGCAAACTCAGCCATGTCAAACAATTTCCTATTCTTTACGAAGTAAACACTGCGGACGATCCCAGTAATGATGCGCGATTCGTATTTGTACTGGGTGATCCAGATAAATGGGACCCATAAAAAAAGCCAAATATTCTTAATATTTAATTCCTTTCATAAAAACTATATATCATTCGAAAGAGTAGAGTTACAAGTTTATTATGAATATTTATTTTTTAAAAATGACTCCTTTCAAATGTGCTCCATTAGTTGCCAAGCATTCCAGTGTTCTCGCTTGTAAGTTCTGCATCACTTTTGCAAGAGTGTGCGGTGGTATGGCCTGTATCTCATTTGTGATGGCGGCCTTCAATTCTTGCAAGGTCGTTGGGTATTTCTGTAGACCCTACTCTTTAAATATCCCCACGAGATTAACTCGCCTGGAACGTTTTGACGCAAAACTGCCATGCAGTTTCCTCTGGTATGCAGGTAGCTCCGTCTTGTTGGAACCAGTGGTTTTCTAGACAAAGATCTCTTAATTTAGGAATAAGGAAATCGGTCAACATTTTTTCGTAGCGATCACCATTTACAGTGACGTGTTTCCGGTGGAATCCTCGAAAAAGTACGGCCCTATGATCCGAGATGCAGTAGACCACCAAACAGTTACACGCTGACTATGCAACGGGACTTCGGTAATATTCAATGGATTTTCTGTTGCCCAAACGACAATTTTGTTTGTTTACAGTTCCATTCAAGTGAAAATGGGCTTCGTCTGACATAATCAAAGTTGCTAGAAAATTGGTGGTGTCATTTACCTTCTGTTGGATCCATTGACAGAATTGTCGTCTTCGTGCGAAATCTCCATCGTTTAGTTGTTGCACTGTTTGAATTTTATATGGAAAGAACATTAAATTTTGCTTGAATATACGGTGTGTTGTTCCATATCCAACTCCTAACAGCTGAGAAGCACGTCTGATGCTTATGTTAGGATATCCTGTACAATTTCATGAGTTCTGTTAATGATCTCGTCTATCCTTGCTGTGCGAACTCTTCCAGTTGGTTTTCTTTTTCCAATGCTGCCAGTTAGGGAAAATTTCTGACACACGACGGATTACTTTCTTAGAAGGTGATTTTGACATCTGAAATTGTCTTGAAAGATCTTTGAGCTGAAACTACACTTCTTCCATGCTCATAATATTGCTCAGTTATGACGCAGCTGTTCCACAGTCCATGCAGTCATCTTGAAGGGTTAGTTTTAACTAACACTTTTATTTTGTTTTGTATCTTATCTTGTCTTGTATTGTCAAAACCTATACAATCCTGTACAAACTTGTAACTATCCTCTTTCGAATGATGCGTATGATTTTATAAAGGACTTATACTTTAAGAGTTACAGGGGTTTCTTTTGGGTTCCATTTCTCTGGATCACCCTTTATAATGTTAAAAGTAGAGATATACTAATGGAACATAAAACAATGTTTGTTTGACAGTTGGTTGAAAATGTAGTCTCTTACATTTAATCGTGTTGGAGTTATAACTTTACTCGGCGTAAAATGTTGAACTACGAATGTAAATTACATCACTATTGTTATAAACGGATTATCGAATGAGTTACTGATTCATTATGCATTTGATGGCGTTCTCAAAGGACTTTTGTTAAGGATATGAAAGCACTTACTAATGTATTCTGAATTATTTTAATTCCTTTACAATTTCTCAGTTCTTTACTCCTAATCTGCATTTTGTTGAAACGACTTAGTTATTTCCTCGCTCGTATCATGTAGGGACTTCCTCGAACAGACTAAAGAGGTCGCAAAACCGAGATAAAAGTGAGTAGATTATAGACACCAATTAACCAGGGAAGTATCCTGTGAGGGGGGGGGGGGAGACGTTAGGCAGGAGACAGTGAATGCCGGAACTGCCGTTTCTCCTGCCACTGTCCTCCTTAGCTGATCTTTATCCGTGTCTCATCTATCCAATGAGCAGTCCAGCATGCTTTGAAACACTGGTTTCTCCCTCTATTCTTCATATTCCTCACCACACATACATACATCTTACACACTAAACAATCTTTCCAAAATTTAAAAAAAAAGAGTATGAGGAATAATATTTGTATTTTGGCTCTCTTCTTCTCTTTATATAGGATTATAGGGGGCCATTTTTGCGGGCGTTCGTCCTTGGCTCCTCTTTTCTGTATAAAAACAACAACAATACCGCAGAAAGTATATATATATACACACACACACACACACACACACACATATATATATATATATATATATATAGAATATATATATATATATATATATATATTATATATCTATATATATATAATATATATATATATAATATACTGTATATATATGTAATATATATATATATATGACATTTAACACCGAGAAATTTAGCTCTTGAGATATGGTAGAAATGAAGAACTTAGACTGCATATTATGCTCCAAATAGAGAGGAAATTCAGAGAAGCACGAAAGTGGTCGACTTGGGGGTAATAATGACCGATGATGCCAAATTCGAGACACAAAATCAGATAGCGATAACAAAGCAAAAAGAGTCGAGGGACAGGTACTAAGAAAATTCAAAAGGAGGGACACGACAGTAATGATTCCCCTGCTGAGAACACTGATCATACGAAAATTTGAATACTGCTCAGTTTTGACGTCCCCATATAAAAAGGAAGAAATTAATAAACTGGAAGAAACGTAGAGGCATTTCACAGCCAAGATTGATGGCTGCAAAGAACTCAACTACTGGGAAGGACTACGTAAACTAAATCTGTACTCCCTGGAAAGAAGGAGAGAGAGGTATCCCATAATCTACACATGGAAAATGATCGAAAAACTGGTACCAAACCTCAAAATAAACCCAATTACCATCCAAACAACGCTGGAAAATAGGAAAGGCGGAATGTGTAGTGTTCCCAAATTAAAGGTCCGACAAGGGACCTCCTCAACACTGAAAGAAAATAGCTTGGTTGTCAGGGGGCCAAGAATTTTCAACCAGCTTCCAAAGGACCTCAGAAACGTTACAGGGTCAAAGTTGAAGTCTTCAAGAGAAGACTAGATGCCTGGCTCAGGACGGTACCAGATGAACCGGGTGTACCTGGCAATGCGCGGTGGAGAGCGCAAGAGAGCAACTCGCTCCTCCACCAAGCCATGATTAGAGGCGGGACCACCAGCTTGACCTTCGTGTGAAGAAAGACCGACGCACGGAACTCTAACGAGTTACGAGGTGTATATATATATATATATATAACCCGTCATACCGCTGCATATATACAGGGATGTATTTTAAGCAAAAACTAAAAATAGTCATGTGAAAAAGTTTAAATTGTTCTATTTTTATTTTGAAATTCTCAAAAATGTTGGTATCACTTGTGTGATATTTAAAAATATGGAAACAAAAATTGAAAAGGAATTTTTTTCTTTTCCCAACCCCTGAAAAGTTTGCAACTCATCTTTATGAACAGCATATCAACTCAGAGAAGATTACCCACGCTCACTTCGTTCTATTATAAAACTATTTTGAAATACCTATACTACTTTTTACGGTTACATGTACTGTAGGCGCAATATATATAATATATATATATATAATATATATATATATATATATATATATATATATATATATATATATATATATATATATAGGGCGTCCCAAAAAAATGTATACACACTTTAACAGCTGATAGCTCAATTGATGTTTCTTTCTTTCCAAGTTAAAACCCATTAGAATTAATAATGGCAGTCAGACTAAGCTTTGAACAAAGGAAATTCATTCTAAAATGCTACTGGAAGTGTGAAAACGCAGTTGAAGTGCAAAGACAGTTTAGGAGGGAGTTTCAAACAGATCCACCAACGCAACTTACCATCACTCGAATTAGAGATAAGTTTGAAGCCGATGGAACTGTTCAGAATGTCCACAAGAAGCGTTCCGGAAGACCACGGACATCGACAAGCCCCACAAAGCAAGAAAGAGTACTGGAAACGTATCACCAAAGTCCAAGAAAATCTGTGCGGCAAGCGAGTCGTGAGGTAGGAATTTCAGAATCGTCTGTCCAACGCATTTTGAAGCGCTGTCAATGGAAAAGTTACATTCCAAGATTAGTCCATGCTATTAATGAAGATGATGATCCGGACCGAAGAGTGGAGTATTGCGAGTGGTACTTGGCACGATGTGGATGTGGATTGGACGAAGGGGTTTCGTAGAATACCCTCCGCGTTCACCAGACCTCACACCACTAGACTTTTTTTATGGGGATACTTAAAAGACAAAGTCTACGCTATAAAACCTGCAACAGTCGCTGAATTGAGAGCAGCCATTGAACGAGAATGCACACAAATACCAAACGAAATGTTTCGTGATGTTTGCGATTCCATTGCTTCGCGTTATCAGCAGTGCCTGGACCAGAACGGACGTCAGTTTGAAAACAGGCGTTGACAAAACAATTAAATAATGTCTGTAGATTCTATTACATTTTGAAAATGAAATGTATTTTAATAAACACTGCCTTTATAAGTATTTAAAGTGTGTATACATTTTTTGGGACGCCCTGTATATATATATATATATATATTGTGGTATCATATTGTATCATATATATATATATGCGCCTCGGTGGTGTAGTGGTTAGCGTCGCTGACTACGAATCCGTCGGCCCCGGGATCGAGACCCTCACCGGCAGCCGGCGCGCAGCAAAACCCAGCTGTGGTTGGTAGATAAATGGGTACCTTTTGGTTGCCTAGTGGTTAAGACGCTGGGTTGCTGGTGAGGCGTGGTTCGGATTCCACGTTAAACTGTAGGTCTAAGGTGGAGTGAAAAGCTTGACCTTCGTCAGAATGAACAATTCGGGCGGAAGCTTATGAAAGATATATACCAAAGGTATATATATATGTGCGTGTGTGTGTGTGTGTGTATATACACACACACAACATATATGTACAGGGTGTCCCATAATTCTGGTCTCAAAGGAAAATTTATTTTAAATTAAATTTACAAAAGTAATACATTAGAATTAAAACGTAATAACACTCCTCAGAAAAAGGCGAAGACCTTTTCCTCAGGAGTGTAACTCACTTCCATATTAACCATTGCGTGTTATTCTATCTGCACCCCCCCCCCCCCCGAAAAAAGCTCCAAAACAAGATCAATTTGAACATTTGTTTTAGTTTTAATGTACTACGTTTGTAAATTTAATTTTAATAAATTTCCCTATGAGACCCGACTTATGGAACACCCTGTGTATATATTTTATATATATATACACACACACTGTATATTGTACACCCAGTTTATATAACATTATACACTTAACACCTTAACACCCAAGCAATCTTAAATATTAAATTGGTGAAAATTGGGTCAAATTCCTTTCTCTTTTATGCTCATAAAATAAAGAAAAACAAAAAAAAACAAAAAAAATTCTCATATAAAATTTGTGAAGCGAATCGATTTAAATCGCATTTTATGTATTGATATTATATTTTTACGTTATAACTCATAAAATTTGCAATATATTCCTGGCAGAGAAAAGAATATAAAGTAATAACTGAAAAGTTACCACTCCGCATATATACATGGAAACACTTAAGTAGAAGATGCAATATATTCGCTAACCGCAATTGCTAAAGTTTTGCGCAAGGGAATATTCTGGGTCCTTTTTTATTTTTTTATTTTTTTTATTTTTTTTTTATTTATTTTTTTTAGATTTTTATATTGACTATGTATGAACTGTTTCCAAATATTGGCTACTTAGATATGATAATTCTATTAGTTTATATATTTCATATGTTGCCTTTCTGGGCCCCCACCCCTACCCGCCCCCTCCCCACTTGTTTTTACGCGTTTATTGGTTATCTCTTTATTTAGTCTTAGCGTTTGATACCTTGTTTTTTTTTCTCTTTATTTTATTTCGAGTCATTGACTTTCTCTCAAATTTTCATCTCGTTCATTTCTCTTTGGTGCCACCTTATTTTCCATTCATTTTTCTTTTAAGCCCCCCCCCCCCCTCCAAAAAATAATCCCATAATTCCATAATGCAGTCTCGCTCGTCCTTACTGTTCGGTTTATAAAATATATCTTTCGGTCGCGTTTCTGTAATTTTTTTATATTAAATTTTCTATATTTAATGATCGTCTTCAAATAATTGAAGTCTCGTAATTGGATCACGAAGAGATGTATAACTGTGCACTGCAGCTCATAAATAATGGGATTCTTTTCCATTCGGTTTCGCGGAAGGAATGAAATAGTCATTTTATTATTTACTATTTTATTAAGGTAACGTATTTTTAGTATAAAGGCTGCCGCCTTCGGGTGTGTATATAAATATATTATATATATATAATATATATATATATATATATATATATATATATATAATATTATATATATATATATATATATATAGAGGGTGTCCCAGAGAAGTCTGGACTCATAGGGAAAATATACATTATATTTTAAAGCGAAACAAACATATTCTAATGTCAGTTTTACATAACTTATTTCAGGAGAGAAAATACCCTGATGGCTCAGTATACCAATCAAGAGAAGGTAGAATTGGTATTGCTACATGTTTCCGGAAAAAGCCAGAGGGAGGCATGTCAGTTATTTCACGAACATGCCTCCCTCTGGCTTATTCCGGAAACATGTAGTAATACCAGTTCCGCCTTCTCCTGATTGGTATACTGAGCCATTAGGGTATTTTTTCCTAAAATATGTTAAAATGACATTAGAAATGTGTTTGTTTCACTTTTAAAATATATGTCTATTTTCCCTATGAGTCCAGACTTCTCTGGGACACCTTGTATATGGTATTCGAGCTCGTTTCTTTACCTATACTTTTTCAAAAGAGAAATGATTATATGTTTACATGCCTAACATGCGTCAATTTAAAATAAAATAATGATATGTATGTCGCAGTACTCAACGTACTCAACTAAGAGTTTTGTTAACTGGATCATTCCCATCAATTAACTGCTTTCTGACAAGTAACATGAAGAATGGAAAGAATGACCTCCATTTTCAGACCTTTTATTTTCCTTTATGTTATTTGCGAAGACTACGTCTGGTTGTTTGATTAGTCATAGTCAAAACTAACGTGCCATGGATAATCAAATACCTCGGAATATAGAGAGGTTTTACTGAAAATATACAGTTGTTTACAAAAGTTAATTTAGAACCACTCGCAAATTCCTGGAGTACTTCATTTTTTACGTCACAATTTTTCATTCACTATCCGTGAACTTTAGAAAACGTTGACACCAATTATGAAATGGATCTTACTTCGTGAAGTGAAATAAAATGGATATGATGTATTAAAAGGGTAGTTTTTAGCCTCATAGTAATGAAACTCAAGAGTCAAAGGCTGGAGGCTGATTTGAAAAATGTAGAATTTCTGTACTATTTTGCACTTCTCTGACAGTTTATACATTTCTTTCTCTATAAAATTCTTGGATCATGAAAGAAAGCCACCCCCAGCCTTCTTTAGTTAGCTTTATAAGGCTAACTAACGAAAATATCACGACCTAACCTAACCAGTCGTTAGGTCAACTGTAGCCCTTGACGATTGGTTAGGTTAGGTCGTTTATTTTTCGTTAGTTAGTCTTATAAAGCTAACTAAAGAAGGCTGGGGGTGGCTTTCTTTCATTGATCCAAATTCTTTGATGTATTCAATCCGACGCGAATGCAATGAGTCTTTTGCTTATATTGAGGTTCTGGATATAGTGTCTAGGTGTAGCTGTAACCCCTAGATCCTGTCCCAAAGCTGATAGCTAGTGAGAGAAGCTATATTTTTTGGGCCTCTTTGCGAGTGACCCGTTGCCCACGTCGGCTAACATCATGAAAAAGAAAAAAAACTATAGTGTTTGTCATTTATCATTACTTATTCGGACTATAGTGGATTTAATTTTCCCCAGAAGAGTTCCTTCTTCCATGCACGGTCTGTGTATTATAAATATATTATAATATATATATATATATATAATTATTAATTAAAAAATAAAATAAAAATAAAATAATCTATATATAAATAATGTTTTTTCATTTAATTATGAGTAATATATATATATATATATATATATATATATATATATATATATATATATATATATATATATATATGATGAAATAACCACGATATTCCGACGGTATTTTATGTACTGTGTCTGGTCCATGAGGCGTGACCTGGATGACTTTCTCGTTCAGTTTAAATAATTAATCACATCCACTCCATTAAATTTCAAACAATTTGTCTTATGTATACTTTTACTCCGACATGACACCCCCATCAAGAAAGCCATTTTTTCTTCAATGTTTCTCTGTACTCTTAGGATACATGTGCGGAATACATGAATGCTGAGATAGGAAAAATCAACAATATTGTAAACGATTTGTGTTACCCACCTGCTTTTTGGGAATCTTCCCTAAACAAGGCAAAATGAACCTTGTGAACGTGTGAATAATAACCCTCGCACTTTGTCGAAGAATATTTTAGTACTTCCATTTTTTCCACGCTTTTTAGGCATTGCTAATGTACTTAAACTTTTGAACATTAATGTCGTATTTTCATATGACATTATTGTGAAAAATATCATAATAAAGAATAGTCCTACGAATAATCCAGGCATTATCTATAAAATTGGTTGTAAACAATGTAACTCCTTTTACATTGGACAGACGGGAAAAGATTTGAACACGCGTGTAAACTAATATCATTATTCCGTTAGAAATATGGACAGTCGTCCAATGGCCTTTTTGTCCATTTGTCAGAGTTGTCCCATTGTATTGATTGGAATAATGCTACAATTTTGTTTCACTCAAGCAACATTGTCAATAGACAGAGCTGGGCAATAAATACATTGAGTGTATTTAAATACTAAATACTAAATACATGGGAAAATGTATTTAAATACTAAATACATTTTACGAATGTATTTAGATACTAAATACAAAATACATCAATTGTATTTAAATACATGAGTAACAACAATATAAATGCTTGATAAAGGATAAAGAAATAGTACAATCTAATTTCCGATTATATATTTCCCTTTTTAGAACAAAACAAAAACAAAGAACTTAGAACTTACGATGTTCAACCAGTGACATATTATACTCATTAATTGTTACTCATTTTGCAATGATATAATGAGTAGATGAGACATAAACGTAAACATAAGACGTAAACATAAACATAAGGCACCTTACGAATTCTCTTTTATTTCACGGTTGCTGTGGATCAAAACCAATCTTTCAAAAGTTTTGTCTGAAAGAGAGTTCTTTTCGACTAAGAGTGGCACACAACTGATTGAACTGACACGTTGAAACATGAACCATGCTGTACTACACTGTCGACGCGTCGTACTGTGCTAGTACAGAACGTGTATTAAACCAGTAAAAGTATTTACATTTTTATATTTTGAGTATTTAAATACTCATTAAAGTATTTAAATACTATATTTAAATACATGAAAAAATGTATTTATAAATACAGTTCTAAATACACAAATGTATTTAAATACGTATTTAAATACTGCCCAGCTCTGTTAATAGAAACATTCATGAGTTCATTCATTCTTCATTATCCAACTTACAAACAATTTCAATCTTAGCCAGGCCATTTTTCGCTCAATCCTTTTCTTTTGAATTCATTCAGAACAGATTTAGATACTCGTAAGAAGGGCAAGGCGCGAAAACTCTGGTAGCTATTCCACGTGAAATTTATGCTCTTCTTAAAATATTCTCTGCACCAATCATATTATTTTTGTTTTTTTCTTTGTGATCTATATATCGTCTTAATCTTGTTATTAATTTCAGCGTTCCTAAGGATGTCATTAGACGAAAGCGCTTGAGCACTACAGTATTTCGTGTTTTAATTTTCCTTCGTGATTATTTTCATATATATATATATATATATATATATATATATATATCTTGAAGGTGATGCTAGAGAGGAGGTGAATGTATTGTGCAGAAACATGTATGAAAATAATGCTAAGGATACTAACCAGAAGACTAACGAACAGAGCTGAGCAGTACATTGGAGAGGATTAGTTTGGATTTAGGTCAAAATGCGGAACAAGAGAAGCTATTAGTATTATGAGATTGATGGGAGAGAGAGTGCTGGAACATGATCAGGAAATGTTTGTTTGTTTTATTGACTTTGAAAAAGCTTTGACAGAGTCCAATGGGGGAAACTAATGGAAATATTGAAGAATATTAATGTTGACTGGAGGGACCGTAGGCTGATAAAAAATCTATATCTTGGGCAGACTGTGAATGTTAGAGTTGCAGAGGAGAATCGGAGAATCGGGGTCAGGCAAGGATGCTCCCTGTCCCCCGTGTTATTTAACATCTATGTAGAAGCAATGATAATAGAAGCACTCTCAGATCTGGAAGAGGGAATCAGAGTGGGAGGTAAATTTGTGTCAAATCTGTAAGGTTTGCAGATGACAAAGCATTGTTTGTAGTACTGAGGGGACTGCAAAGAATGGTCAATAGCTTGACAACAACGGCGGAAGAATTCGGAATGAGAATTAATGAGACCAAGACAAAGGTAATGAAAATTGCAAGAAGGAAAGGGGCACAAATGAACCTAACGATAGGAAATCGGACCTTAGAAGAAGCTGAGCAGTTTAAATATCTGGGAAGTTTATTAACCAACAATGGAGATTGCAATAAGGAAGTAAGATGTAGAATTGGTATGGGTAAGGTAGCTTTTGAGAGACAGAAAAGACTACTTACGGGTAAACTCAACTTGAAGCTGAAGAAAAGGTTAGTAAAAAGCTTGATATGGAGTGTGGTACTGTACGGAGCAGAAACATGGACACTGAAAACAACTGAAAAGAAACTCCTGAAAAGTTTTGAAATGTGGATTTCGAGAAGAATACTAAAGATAAGCTGGGGGGAACACCAAAGTAATGAGGAAGTACTGCAACAGGTGAGGGAGGAAAGAAGACTCATTAAGGTGATAAGAGAAAGACAGAAGAAATGGATCGGACATGTGTTGAGAGGAGAAGGATTGTTGAAGGAGGTGAAAGAGGGTAGATATGAAGGTAGAAGGCCGAGGGGAAGGAAAAGGAAAGCAATGCTGGATGATTTGAAGGCAGGCAGGAGCTACCACTACCACCATAGAACATTTTGGCGGGATACATGAGTTGGACCTGCCTGATAGGCAGAACACGATGGATGGATGGATGGATATATATATATATATATAATATATATATATATATATATATATTAATATATATATTAAATATCAGATTCTGAATCAAATAATCCCTTAAATTTATTGCAGTTTAACCAAATAGAATCACAATTTGCATTAATAATAAATTTTCTATGTTGATGTCACAACGACCGTAACATTACATTTGCTAATTTAACACCATAATTTCAAAATTAGTCCTTTCACTCTTCTGTGTCTAATGAAGTCCTTTGAAATGTGTTTTCAAATTAACGGTCCTCAGTTCGAATATTTATTATATGATATTCTGTTAATAAAATAATATAAGTAATAAGGCTCCTGTCACAACCAATATCTTAATCAGTCAGAAGGGCTAGAAATTGACACAGCGTTCAGGGTAACTAATACGTTCTGTTGCGGTAACTCATATGCTATTACTGTAGTGTTTAATAAATAATACAAAATTGGGTATTCCTACCCTAGGAAAGTAATTAATTAATTAATTAACATTCAAAAATTGCGTTCGACATAAAATATCATTTCGCAAACTATATTGTACAGTATGACCACTGACCAGTGACACTATATATATATATATATATATATATTATATATATATATATCTATATATATATATATATATATATATATATATATTATATATATATATATATATATATACACTTTGCATCCTTGCAGATGTTCTGTGCGGTCAGTCTCTTCACACGGAGGTCAGACTGGTGACCACATCTCTATACCTCACTTCATGCGAGATAGAATTGCTGTCCTGAACTCTCCACCTCATTTAGCGAGTCTCACCCGGCTCATCCGGGACCGTCCTGAGCCAGGCGTTGTATCTTCGTTTGAAGACTTCAACTTTGACATTATTTTCCATGCATGCGTATATTATAGTGTACCTCTCTCTTCTTCTTTCCAGCGAACATAGATTTAATGTACATAGTCTTTCCAGTAACTGAGTTCTTTGCAGTCACTAATCTCGGATGTGAAATTTCTTTGGAATTCTTCTAGTTTAGTAATTTCTTCTTCTTTTTCATATAAGAATGTCAATACAGGCAGTATTCCAGTTTTAGTATGATCAATGTTTTCAGGAAGATAATCATTATTTTCTTGTCCCTTCTTTCAAATGTTCTCAGTATCCGTCCCGTAATTCTTTTTGTAATGTTTATCGCTATCTGTTTTTGTCTCAGATTTTGCATCGTTGGTCATTTAACTTCTGAATCTTTTGCTTTTGTTTCTTTGGATTTTTTGTCTATTTGGGGCATAAAATTCTTCTTTTTTTTTTTTTTTTTTTTCCATTTTTTTTGTTTCATATCTTAAGAGCTGAAAATTTTCGGTGTTAAATTTCATGTTGTTTTCTTCTGACCATCTGCATACGTCTGAAAATGCGTTCTGCAAAAAGGCAAATCTTTTTTGTGTGCATAATAAAAAACCTTAAAAAGAACAGGGCAAGAATAACACAGTAAAATATTTGGCATTACAAATTCAAAGGTAAAAAACAAAAAATATTTAGCGGCAGCTTTTAACATGTACACTGGTCACTGAGACTAGAATTTTCATCAAGATATGGGAAATTCTTTCCTCGAACAAGTGCCCTCAGGTGATGACAGTATTTTCATTAAACTTTGATGCTTAATGAAATACTTTTCGGGGAACTGATTCCTTGAAAATAATTTAATCGAAGTGGGTAGCCCCATCCGTTGGAGGAAATGTCAGTTAAATACCATTTCAATTTATTTTCATTAACCGAGCATAATTACATGTATATCAATTTTATGTTAATCAGGAACAAAATACTAACAGCATTTTAAGTTTTAAGATGCATTATAATTATAAATAAATTTACCTTACCTCGGTAAGTTTTGAATCAATACCACTGAAGATTTGAATTTTGCGAGCCGCCACCGTTACCCACTGGGCCATGAGACGTTAAGATATACTGAGAGAATTTTGTATAATTATATACTCTTTCGTATTGGTTTTAGTACGTATATTTTAATATGTATACTGTTTCTGTTTATATATATTTCTTTTTTCTTTGTAAAAGCTACCGCTAGATATATTTTTGTTTATTTTAACTTTGAATTCTTAACGCTAAATATTTCTTGCCCTGTTCTTTTTAAGGTTTATTAATATGCACACAAAATAATTTGCCTTTTCGCAGGACGCATTTCTCAGACCAGTCCATGATTTTTTTAGGCAACCCCTTTTTGTTTTAAACACAAATTTTAACAAAATTAGAGCTCACCCTACTTAACATTTACTCTGGGCTCACAAACCACTTACATTTTTAGTGCAGCTTCACAAATTTGGCCTTACTGGCTTTGGATGTGAAGCTTAAAATTTTTATGGCTGTGGTATTTTTGTAAATTTATGGACTGACTTACTTTTCCTCGGTTTCACTAAAGGGAATAAAATTTTATACAAGCGTGGTCTGACTAGATGCACAAACTTATTTTTTTTACAAACAACAAAAAATTGTAAAGTAGCTCCGCTGGACGATGCTTAGAATTCTTGACGAATAAACTCCCGCCTTTCATGCGGACGGACAGAAACAACATTTTGAGCACATAGGCTTCTTTGCTCTAACCTTTTTGTTATGAATGAATTTCTTCGATGTTAACTTCAAATTATTCAAATTAGCTTTTGGTGTAAAGTGCGTGTGGTGTAGTTTCTTCTGAAAAAAGTTATAAGCCTTCAGAAGAATCGTCCGCGAATTGAATTACTAGTCAGTGTCAAAAAAGATTTGTCCACGCACTACTGTGCGTAGACGATTCTGTTTGTTTCTCTCTGTAAGGCTTCCACATCTTTATTTCTAATTGTTCTGCTGATTTTTCTATCGTCAGCAAAGAATGTTACTATAATATTGTTGATTACTGCATTGTTTATGTTTGTTACCATGATAACGAATAGGAGTGGGGCTAATACTGTTACTTGTGGTACTGAGCTACGTACTTCCAATTTTGATGATATACTTTGGATTTTAACAATTTGTTGACGTTCTCTGAGGAAATTATAGATCCATTTCCCCACTTTGCCCGTTATTACCATATGTCTCATTTTATGTACTATTATACCATGATTACACTTGTCGAATGCTTTAGCAAAATCCATCATAGTTCTCACAGTTTACACGTACATCAATTATACTGTGATAATGGTCAGATACCACTTTGTCATTTTTTGTAGTACTGAAAATTGATTCATACTAAGTTCCTTTAGAACGTCGGTTAATTCATTATTTCCATTCCTTAAGCGTCCGATAGTGGTGCGAGTTTTTGTTTTTCTTTTCGTTAAGTCATGCTTCTTAAAATATTCATCACTACTCTCAGTTTTGACAGTGAATGATCATGTCAAACAAGTGTTGACACTACTACACCTTCATGTAAACCTCTTGCTATATCTGCATTGAAACACTTTCTTTGACAAGGGCATTTACTGTGCTCATAACTTTTTTGGTCTGCTTCATTCTAATTTTAATTTCCAATGTTATTGTACCCCTTTCATCAATCAAACACCCAGGATATTTACATTCTTTCACAGACACCTCTAAATTTTCTCCATTTACCACGATATTACATTCTGACTTTCCTCTCTCAACGACAAGAATCTTAACACTCACACACACACACACACATATATATATATATGATATATACAGGGCGTCCCAAAAAAATGTATACACACTTTAACAGCTGATAGCTCAATTGATGTTTCTTTCTTTCCAAGTTAAACCCATTAGAATTAATAATGGCAGTCAGACTAAGCTTTGAACAAAGGAAATTCATCTAAAATGCTACTGGAAGTGTGAAAACGCAGTTGAAGTGCAAAGACAGTTTAGGAGGGAGTTTCAAACAGATCCACCAACGCGACTTACCATCACTCGAATTAGAGATAAGTTTGAAGCCGATGGAACTGTTCAGAATGTCCACAAGAAGCGTTCCGGAAGACCACGGACATCGACAAGCCCCACAAAGCAAGAATGAGTACTGGAAACGTATCACCAAAGTCCAAGAAAATCTGTGCGGCAAGCGAGTCGTGAGGTAGGAATTTCAGAATCGTCTGTCCAACGCATTTTGAAGCGCTGTCAATGGAAAAGTTACATTCCAAGATTAGTCCATGCTATTAATGAAGATGATGATCCGGACCGAAGAGTGGAGTATTGCGAGTGGTACTTGGCACGATGTGGATGTGGATTGGACGAAGGGGTTTCGTAGAATACCCTCCGCGTTCACCAGACCTCACACCACTAGACTTTTTTTTATGGGGATACTTAAAAGACAAAGTCTACGCTATAAAACCTGCAACAGTCGCTGAATTGAGAGCAGCCATTGAACGAGAATGCACACAAATACCAAACGAAATGTTTCGTGATGTTTGCGATTTCATTGCTTCGCGTTATCAGCAGTGCCTGGACCAGAACGGACGTCAGTTTGAAAACAGGCGTTGACAAAACAATTAAATAATGTCTGTAGATTCTATTACATTTTGAAAATGAAATGTATTTTAATAAACACTGCCTTTATAAGTATTTAAAGTGTGTATACATTTTTTTGGGACGCCCTGTATATATATATATATATATATATATATATATATATATATATATATATATATATAGAGAGAGAGAGAGAGAGAGAGAGAGAGAGAGAGAGAGAGAGAGAGAGAGAGAGAGAGAATCGGCATAAATAGTTAATTTATTAGCAAATATATGTTTTTACTTCGTGCACTGAAATTTTCTTTTCTGATTTCCTTCAATATATTATTTAGAAGTTCCCCCCAAAATAGGGGAACGATTTAAAATGCATAAATAATTCATTGTTATTGAATATTTTGCAGCGGTGTTCGATGTATGGAAATTTTTACCGGTTTTCAATATGGGAAAAACGACGCTCGGAGAGAGAGAGAGTGAAACAAGGAGGTTGTCTAGGCTCTATGCAAATTGAAATAAAAGCTTTAATGATAAAAATCACCATCTGTTGTCGCAGTTAAGTTCCCTCTACCTTTGTTTGATTCTCTAACTAAAATTATTATTATTATTATTATTATTATTATTATTGTTGTTATTATTATATTATTATTATTATTATTATTATTTTTATTATTATTTTTATTATTATTATTATTATTATTATTATTATTATTATTATTATTATTATTTGCAGTATGAAAACGTACAGTCTGAAATTATGGTTTTCGTGACTTAGTAAACCGTAATAAAATGGTTAAAGTAGCTTTTATTATTAATATTTTTAGTTATATTAAGCTTCTCTCACTGTTACAGTGTTTTACTTAATGAACGGAAATTAGGGAGAACTTGTTTATTCTCTAAAATAAAATAATGATACTGAACTCATTTCTGCCGCGAGGAATAACCATGATGGAAATGACGACGGAGATGATAGAAGGGGGGAAAGAGTGATATGTGCAGAAACGACCGAAAATTACAGGCCATTTTTCTTACGATAAAGGGGAGAATCGTTTCTCAGTGATGCGTTGGTCCACGTATAAGTACTGTAAACAGCTGTATAAAATTCCGTTTGTATAAGATAATAGGAGAAATGGAGTCCAATTAAAGTTTTAAGTGGACTGTAGAATGGTAATAGTGATCAAACTTTATTACCTTGTGTATTCTTTCTCGTGTGTGCACATATTTGCTGTTCGTCGTAGAGCCACTTCTTTGAAGACAGTCAGTTGCTGATTTTAATTTTATATGACTTTGCAGCGTTTTAGCTAAGTTAGCTAAGTATAATGATGGGACAAAAACAATTAGAGCCTCATTTTGAAGGTACTTCTATAAGGAGCTCTTACTATCCTATCTTTATTTCTTTTAATTTCTAAATCTGTCAAGTGGGTATTTTTTTGGGCAAAATAATCTACTTTTTTCTTTTGGCTATAATAATTTTGTTTTAAATACTGCAAGAGTTTTGTACTTGTAGCGAAGGGCTGAACAGAAACCGATACCGCATTCTGGACTACTACAGTTTTCTCTTTTATCCTATGTAGCTACAACTTACTTCTTTAAGTGAACTATTCTTTTGTGTTTCCGGAGTAAAGTCATTAAAATTCTGTCAAAAAATGTCGAAAAATATAAAAAATGTGGAGGTTTTCAAAACAATTACAAGTTCACAATGCATTTCAGGACAAATGGTGAGTTGTGTACCATCTAGCAGTGAAGTTGGGCACAAAAACCAACGCAACGTATATATGGGTGCTGCCTTGGGGAGGAAGCCCTAACTTACGGTGCATCTTGCTCCTGAAGAATCATGCGCCTGGACAGATAATAATAACTTGAGTGTCTGCAATACAAACTGACGAAAAGTGGTAAAAATGGGTAAGGATTTGGATATTCTTTGAACTGTGATAACACGGAGCATTGTTGGTTTCAGTGGTAACGAACTACCGGAGGCCTTGTCAGTACATTGATCCCTTGATTACTTAGCAATGCTGCTGCGAGCTGCTCGTAACACTATTTCCCTTTAAGCGCAGTGAAGACACTGAGGTCAGGGGTTCTATTCCCGATGGTGCGGTTAACACAGTAATAACTTGAGAGAATTCAGAGTAGAGCGACCCAGCTGATACTAAACGTTCGTGATAAAAGCTATGATACAAACAAAGATTAGCAGAATCATGGTCTCTATTTGCTAGAAAAGGTAAGAAGGTGCAGAGGTAAACTTCTTGAAGTGTTTAAGATATTAAATAGATTTGATAATGTACATTTCGAGCACCTTTTTAAATGAGATAATGAATGCGTAACCAGGAATAATAGCTCTCAACTTAAAGAAGAAGGTTTGATAGCGTAATCGCGTAAAACTTTTTTCTTGTAATATCGAATCTCGTTAATTTTTGGGAATAATCTTCCGCCGCAGGTCGCAGGTCGTAGATATTTTTGACAAACTGAATTCTGATCCATAGTTGCATTTGGTGAGCGGGTAGAAAGCAAATGCAAATTTTCATGTATGTGTTTGGATACACCAGGTAACGTGTACGGGTAGTGTGAAAATTGCTGTTAATGGGTAAGGGTTTATACACCTGCATGAGTGCGAACATAGTATGAGAATTCTGGAACTTTCAAAGACTGTCCATTTCCTTATCTTTCTTACTTTACTTCTTTCTTTGGCTATCCTAGAGTGGATCCTCGGGTCTTTGGTATCCTACAATGTGTATATATGCACACACTGTGTATATATATATATATATGTGTGTGTGTGTGTGTGTGTGTGTGTGTGTGAGAGAGAGAGAGAGAAAGGCAGAGATTTCAGAAATAAATTTTCATCTTCAGTGTTTCAAAAAGAAAAATTGCACAAATAAAAATATCGAAACATTTAAGAAAATCTAATACACTATATATATATATATATATTATATAATACATTATACACACACGAGGGTCACTCAATATATATATATATATATATATATATATATATATATACATTATACACACACGAGGGTCACTCAATATATTTTTCCCCACCTTTTTTTTTTTCTTTCCAAGTTTCTTTGAAAGTTCCAGAAATTTTGTACACAAGTAGTTACATACCTCTTTTACAAGTTTTTATTTTTCCACATAGTCTCCATCCTTTTCTACGGCTTTCCTCCACCTTGAAACAAGGGCCTTTATTCCTTGCCGGTAAAAGTCCGCTGGGTTCCGCTGGAGCCACCTCTTAACCTCCTCAACAACCTCATCGTCGCTCTGAAACTTTCTTCCACGAATAGCATCCTTCATTGGCCCAAACAAATGGAAGTCTGAAGGTGCCAGATCCGGGCTGTATGAGGGGGTGGGGTAACACAGTCAAGCGCATTTTTGTGATGGCCTCTCTTGTAAACTGTTGTGTGGTCTTGCGTTATCGTGCAAAAGAAAGACGTCTTCCAGTTTTCTCTCCGATCGAACTCGCTTTATACGTCTCTGGAGTCTCTGTAGGGTAGCAATATATGCCTCTGAGTTGATTGTGTGTCCTTTCTTCATAATGTCCACCAGAATCACCCCTGTGGAAAATTTGGGAGTACCGAAATGGAAGACCCACCTAATCTTGGATAAGCCATATTGACATTAAAAAAAATAATAACAATAAAAAATAAATCAGAAGGAGAACTTGAACTCTTGCTGAGAAAAATTAAAAAGACACCAACGAAGAAACAAATATGGGATGAAAAGAAAAAAAGATCCCATGGCTAGAAATGGCAACACGGTTTTGGGAAGAAGAAGAAAAAGATCGGGATAAGCTGAATAAGCAGAATAATAGGGAGGACGAGGAGGTGCGAGACGAAAGAAGCCGGAATAAAAATGTTCATTATTGGTGTCAAGAAATAAAACTTATATTAAATTTCAAGGTAAGAAGTTCATAAATTTTCCTTCGGTTATTAAATTTAGATTAAATAAGCTGACATTTCAGCTGTAATTGTTTAACAAAAGAGTATGGAAGTCCTGTTTATGGACAAATAACTAGGCTGGTTCATCTTTGGCCTAGGTCTTCCATCTCCAACGTAGCCTAAGTTGTGCCTAGCCTACTCTGGTTGGAGCAGGACCTATTTTTTTCATAACCCCTTTCATGTCCCAGAAGATGGTGGCCATAACCTTTCATGCAGAGGGAACCATTTTGAACTTTTTCTTGCGTGGGGAGTCTGCGTGATGCCACTCCATGAATTGGTGTTTTGTTTCAGGTTCAAAGTGGTGTACCCAAGTCTCATCCCCAGTCACAATTCGTGAAAGGAAGTCATCCCCTTTTGTCTCGTATCGAACCAACGACTCAGAAGTAATTTCTTTTCTTTGGGCTTTGTGATCTTCAGTCAGTTCGCGAGGAACAAACCGTGAACACACTTTTAAGTATCTCACTTGCTGAATTATCGTATTCACACTTCCTTCACTAATTCCTAGCTGCAGTGATAGCTCCTTCTATGTGACGCGCCGATTTGATCGAATGATGCTGTTAGCACGTTGCACAGTGTGAGATGTCACCGCTGCGTGGCGACCGCTACGTGGCTCATCATCGAATCTGGCTCTCCCTCTCTCCGATGATATCACACGTTTAGACCAGCGTCCAAGTGTGCTTCGATCAACAACAGCATCTCCGGAAACGTTTTGTAGACGTTTGTGAATATTTCCAACTGTTTCCTTCTCTGTGGTTAAGAACTCGATAACAACTTTCTGTTTACGATGTACATCACTGTCAGACGCCATTTTCGAAACTGCGTTAACCATCGGTTTTATACAAGGGCGTTTAAAAGCGGTTTTATACAAGGAAGGAGGTTCAAACTGAAAAAATCGGGTTATGTGAAGCGCAGAAAGTTCAAACTTACGGCCCAAAAGACATTTCAGCCCCATGGCCTATTATTTAGCTAAGAAAAAAGGGTGGGGCAAAACATATTGAGTGCCCCTAGTATATATATATGGTGCACGATGTCAACAATTAATAACGAAGGTTACGGTTGTGGCTATAATTGAATAGGTGGCAGATATAATTAATAAAGTTATTAATTTGTTGTTAGGGTCACCAGACCAGACTGTCTATACCACTAATCAAGGAAAATTATATATTGCGTGTTTTTTCATTTTAATTACAGTAACATATTGTCACAATGGCTAAAAATTATTTAATTTTGCAAGGTACAAATGGTACAGGAGAATGTTGAATAAATTGTAATGTTCAAGTTACAAATGATTGAATTACATAAATGTCTATAACAAAATGATGAGCTTGAAATGACAATCAAAGACAATGAATTAATTACATGATAAAGTGCGCAAATTCTAAGAAACCTGAATCGAATACGATAAGGATGAACGAACGAAAGAGGTCTATTGAACGGAAGATGGACGGGAGGATGTGTTTTCCAATTGAGGAGTAAACGTTTGACTTCTTTGTAATGTTTTAATCTTCCTTCAGATGCATTCGAGAGAAGTTTTTATTCGAAGATTTAATGTAGGTTTTTAATTGACTATAGAAATTGAATCTTTTTCAGCTGCTTAACGGTGGACAATTATAAGCTTTAACTTCGAGTCTGAACTCGTTTGTGGTTTCGTCCTTAGTAACGTAAAAAGTTCTCTTCTGTTAAAAAAAGTCTCTCAATTCCATATGGAAACTGCTTTTGATATTTGGCAAAGTGCTTCGTCAAACTGTTTGGTCGTAGCCCCAAAGAACGTGTGTCTGCATTGTTCTCCCGTAGGCTTACTTAATTAGACTGTTTTATGGTTGGGGCACAATTCTTCATGCATCTGCGACTTTCAGAGAAAATCGAATTTGTGGGCATGGAAGAATGTTTTACTGTAGCATGCAGGTTACTAGTTAGTAATAATAACTAAAAACTAAAACAAAAGACAAACAAAATATATGAAAGTTAAAAAATGAAATAATTAATAATAAAAGTAAAAATTAAAACTGAAAAACAAAGTTAGCCTAAAAATAAAAATACAACTAATGAAAAAAAAGAACAATAACAATAAGTAGAGTTACAGACAAACATTTTCATACCATGAAACCCATTGTTTAGAAGACAAATAGCCGGACTGATGAAAATCTTCCACAGTTACGCTAGTGCAACCTAAAGAAAAAGAAACCATTCACTGATTTGGTGAAGTCACTGAAGAGAATCGACTTATGCTCAGTGTGTTACATGAACAGAATCGACTTATGTTCAATGCGTTACATGAACGGAATCGAATTTCATAATGTCGACTTCCGACCTTTATGCAAGTACAGTATATAGATTTCAGATTTCAAACTAAGTTCAGATTCTCAATAAAAATGACTGACCTAACCTAACCAGACCTAACTTAATCTAACCCAACTGATCGAAATGTCCATTTAACGAAACTCCAGAAAGTGCCACAGTTATATATAGTCATTAAAGTACCTTGGTCATAAAGCTTTCATGTATACCTTAACCCCCAAAGGCACTTATACTGCACTCGTCTTCACATAAAGCACAGAGCCCACTTACTCAGAGTGCCTCTGTTATCCTGTTATCAAAGAATACTTTCATAAATAAAATGACTGATAACGGTCTCTTCCTAATCTCGGTCATTCCATTTCAGTCTTCGTTCAAGAATAAGATATCCAAAGGAGGAAATTTCGAAGGAGGCAATTCTCTAGTCGATCCTACGTTTTCATTGTACCAATTTCCCGCTCTCAAAATTAGATTTTTTATAAGGAATATCCCTCAGGACCGTAATTGCGAACAGGCCTCTTTTTATCCTTTCTCAAATCTGAAATCTCTTTTCCCAAATCTGGAATTTCCATTTCGAGTATTCCCACTTCCGGGAATGGGAATGGTAATGACACCAAATGGAAAATAATCACAACTATACCCGCTTCAACAAGTAAGAATGAAATGATACAGCCGTAATCATCTTTAAAGTTTCGGGTATCGAAAAAATCATTTTCAACTTCGGCGTACCAAAGTGATATAGAAATTTACTTTTTCCTCATTTTATTTTTTTTTCTTACGGCTGAGGGGGGGGGGGTGGTAGGAGACGTGTGATGGGGGAATTTTTGAAAGACGGTTGAAACAGAAGAGAAATTTCCAACTAATCAGAAATATATTTCACGATTCCCGAGACGAAAAAATAAGGAAAGCGTAAAGCGAAATATAAAGAAAAATCTCAAAAATTAGCGCTCCCCTTTTTCATCTTTTATCGTCCGCTGCCAGGGAAATAATTTACCTGTATTAATTTAATCTTCAATTTCAATTAACGAAGACATTTGGTTTTTAATTTTAGATAACCGTTGAATTTAGGAATTTTGATTTATTAGATAAGAAATAGAATTATAGAATGGAATATAGTGTCAAAATGGATTTTATTCTATATTTCATTTTGTCTTTTTCAGTGGAAGATTATACTCGAAAAGAAAGAAAAAATTACATCTCAAATTATATATATATATATATATATATATATATATATATAATATTATAGTGTAATGGTATCGCGTCTGACCGGCAATCGGAAGATCCCGGGTTCGATTCCCAGGTGGTTACCTAATTTTTTCATTTGTTCCGTTTTCTCTCTCTCGTCTTGCGCGGAATATCTCCTATACAA